>CABHPQ010142449.1:0-19345 GCA_902168405.1 Peromyscus aztecus
TCGTTTTTATTTTCTATCCAGGTTTAGTTCATCTCTTCCAATGGGTTCAATATCGGCTGAATGCCATCAACGTCCAAATTTGTGTTCACATACTGCAGTGTGCCATTCACATGCTGTCTCTATTGTGATGCCCCAGCTACCCCAGACTTAGCACGCTCCGAACTAAGAACTTATTCTTAAATGCCTGCCCCCAGATATGTTCCTAAATAATCTTATCTTTACCAACGGAAAAACCAGCAGGAAAAAAATCATAGTGGTTCTTGAAGTGCGTTGTTGATTAGTCCCAGTTACACAGCAATAATCACAGTGCCATCAAAATCAAAACACGTCTCAACCCCGCCTCCATTTCCCCCGGTTTTCCCCACAGTGGTCCTGTTCTCTTGCCCCACCGAAATCCTTTCTCTATGCAGCAACCCGAGGGATGTCATGAGAATGTAAACCAGAACCTTCTTGCCTGATAATTGAGTGACTTCTCACCTTGTCTGTGAGGAAACACAAACCTGTCATGGGCTGCAGGACTGGAAGTGATCTAAGCCAGCTGTCTCACCCTCCTGTGGCAGTAACTCTGACTCACTGTCCTTCCTTATATTTCTTCTGAGGAACCGTTTTTTTCCAGCCTGTAGGAGCTTCACTCATTATCTCTGTTGGGGTCATTCTTCTGTCCATTTTGTTATTTGGACAAATAATTCTAATTCTCCTCACCTCATTTTTACTCTCATTTTCTTGAACGGTTCCCTGATTTCATTAGATGAGATCCCCTTGTTACGCCTTGGTGGTGGTTTTCTTCATTGCTTTTCTCGTGAATTTTACTTAAGCCTACTTGTTCTACATGCTCCCTTATAATCTACAGGAAGAGGAAAAGAAAGTGAAAGGCAAGCAGCTTCCTTGTAAAGTAAATACAGTGGTACACACCTTGGACCGCAGCACTCAGGAGGCAGAGGCAGGCAGATCTCTGTAGGTTTGAAGTCAGCCTGGTCTCTGTCTCAGGAGGAGGAAAAAACTAGAGATTGCTCACCTTCCTTCTGTCTGGTCTGTTAATCAAAACTTGGTTGTTATATGAGCACACCTAGATGCAAGGAGGCTGGTCTCCCTGTCCATCTCTGTCAGCGTGGTACCTGGACATGGTGGGGATTCAGGAAATAGACGATGAGCGAATAACTTCCTTACCCGTATGACGATATGTCTACTCTGGAGCAGCGTGCACACCTGCTCTCCTTACCTTTCATTTACTGTTTTCTTTGTCTTCTCTTTTTAGTTGAGCATCATGAAAGATGAGCCAGAAGCAGCGGAGCTAATTTTGCATGACGCTCTTCGCCTTGCATATCAGAGCGACAACAAGAAAGCCATCTCTTACACTTACGACTTGGTAACTCCTCTGACCAGTTTGAGCTCTTGATGAGGATGGGTGGATGCTGACAGAGTGCTCCTCCTAGTTTATCTTCCTGACTCTCAAGATGTCCCGAAGGAAGGTTTTTGTTTTCTATTGGTTTTAATTTTTATATCCTCTACGGAGTCACTTACAATTTCAGACCAGAAAGAAACAGCTGTCTTAGTGTTTTTCTCTTCAGTGATGAGTAGATCTGGGTTTAGTTTGCTTTGAACAGAATGTATAAAATAAGTTCTATGCTTCGCTCATCATTGCTGTATTGAGCTTCTAGAAGATTGACTGGTGACAAGAGTTTCTCTAATTTGAACTTTTTTTTTTAAGATTGTGGAAACAGGAAAGAATCTTTCACTTAAAGGTTTTTTAAATCTGTGTGAATTGCCGTGCTCTGAATTAAACAGCTATTTATAATTTGTTTTCAGATGGCCAACTTAGCATTTATCCGAGGGCAACTTGAAAATGTAAGTCAGTCACTCTGTAATATCTTGAATTGGTAACTCCTGAAGGGAACTGTAACAATAAGGGTATGTTATTCCTCAAAAAGGTCCCCAAAGCATAGTGACTCAAGATACAGGTATGTTTCTTTTTAATTGATTAGCCCGCGGGTAGGCCGAAGAGTAAAAGCAGATTAGGCATCTCTGTTGTGTGGTTCATCTTAAGGTATGTCTTCATCTGCGTGAGTGAGCTGACTCATGCAGCCTGAGGGAAGGGAAAAGGGGAGAATTCGGTGCAAGCAGCATCCTTGTGAAATGTCTTAAAGGTGTTGACATTCTCTGCCTGTTACTATTAGCCAGAACTTAAATCTGTGGTATGATCTAATTGTAAGGAAAGCTGATTCAAAAATGGAGGATATTTTAAAAACTTGATGGGGTGAATATTAGGGGACAGTTTACAGTCTGTCACATTGGTTCAAGTGATTAATCTTTTGAAGTTAGTTTCCACTCATCACAGGGTACTTTAAGGTACAGAGAAGATGTGAGGTCCTGATCTTTTAGCTTTATAAGAGTTTCAATGCCCCCTATATTTGTGTGTGTGTGTGTGTGTGTGTGTGTGTGTGTGTGTGTTCATGTATGCACATTAGATTAGTACTTATAAACAAGGGTCATATATAGATGGTTAAAAAAAAATCCTTATGCTTTTAGGCAGAACAACTTTTTAAAGCAACCATGAGCTACCTGCTTGGAGGAGGTATGAAACAGGTAAGGACACTGTCTAATATTGCCTCCTCGTAGAAGCCGTTAACGAAAACTCCCTTAGTGAGGGGTTTCTGTGGCTGTGATAAACACCATGGGCAAAAGAAACTTAGGGAGGAAAGGGTTTATTTCATCTTAAACTTTCTGGTGATAGTCCATCCCTGAGGAAAGTCTGGGCAGGAACTCTAGGCAGGAACCTGGAAGCAGGAACTGAAGCAGAGGACATGGAGAAATGCTTCTGACTGGCTTGCTTTCTGTGGCTCACTCAGCCTGCTTTCTTGTACTACCCTCAGTGGGTGGACACGCCCACATCAGTCATTAATCAGTAAAATGCCCCCAGACTTCTTTACATACAGTCTGATGAAGGCATTTTTCTCAATTGAGGTTCCTCTTTTCAGATAACTGTAGCTTGTGTCTAGTTGACCAAAAAACCAACCAGGATACCCTGTAGCCCCAGGCCTAACACATAGGTACTTTGACCAAAACAGTGGTTATTTTACCCTTAGGCCTGTAAAAAATGGCTAGTATTTCAGATTCTGAGTGGTGATTGCCAAAGAATTCATAGTTGGTTAATTCCTTTAAAGGAAGAAATACTGGCTTTGAGGCCAAATTCAGTAGAGAAGTTGGAAATACTCCATAAGAAAATTTTACTTCTCATGAAATTCCTTTTTTTTTTTTTGGTACCAACAGGAAGACAATGCAATTATTGAAATCTCTCTGAAGCTGGCCAGTATCTATGCTGCTCAGAATAAGTAAGTATGATCAGAATATAGATGTGACAGTAACCCAGTAGTAGAGTGATGAGCAGAACACTCAGACCTTGGGGTTTTATAGATCTTAAATTTACCTGTCAACACCCAGGTCTCCAAAAAATGAAAGCAGAGGCCATGGAGGGGTGCTGCTTACTGCCTTGCTCAGCTTGATTTCTTAGAGCACCCAAGACCACCAGTCCAGGGTGGTGCCATCCACATCAGTCACTAAGAAAATGCCCCACATGTTCATATACAACCCACTTAATGGAGGCATTTTCTCAGTTGAGGTTCCCTCCTCTTAGATGACTCTAGCTTGTATCTAGTTGTCATAAAGGTAACCAGCACAAGTGGCTGTATGTGGAATTAGATGTTTTGTTTCAGTGTCTTCAGAGCATGTAGAAATAATCATTGGTAGAGATATAGCCAGTAGCAGAGGGAAGTCTGGATATGGAAGTTAGGAATTAGGTTTAAAAATAGTAGATAAGGTCGATTTTTTTTTTTTAAATTCATTTTAGAGACAGGTCTTCTTTATGTTGCCCTGGCTATCCTGGAACTCGCTATGTAGACCAGGCTGGCCTCAAACTCATACTTGTCTCTGCTTCCTGAGTGCTGGGATTAAAGGTGTGTACCATCACAAGTGACCCTAAATTCTTGTAAAGAAGAAAAGGCCCATCAGCTAAATGGAAGTCTTTAGGAAACAGTTTAGATGTTGCCTTAAGGACCCTTGTCTTAGGTTTCTTTTGCTGTGATAAAATACAGTCTATTGAGGGAAGCCAAAGCAGAGAGTTGAGGCAGGAACTGAAGCAGAAGCCTTGGAGGAGTGATGCCTACTGGCTTGCTTTTCTTGGCTCGCTCAGTTTGCTTTCTTGTTTACCCCAGAACTGTCTGCCTTGGGTAACACTACCCACAGTGGGCTGGGCCCTGCCATGTCAATTGTCAATCAAGAAAATGCCCACCACGGGCCCCCGTCACACACAAATTTGCTTACAGGATAATCTAATGGGACATCTCCTCAGCTGAGAGTCCTTCCTTAATTCTAGATTGTGTCATGGTGACAAAGAAAATAGACAGCATGATTGACCCCTCGTCTCCTTGACACAGACACACATCACTGTCCACATGGAACCTTTCTTTCCTAGTGCACTTGTCCCCAAGAAGCCATGTTAATGTTATTGTCACAAAATAAAACAATCTTTTTTGAGACAGGGTCAGCCCTAGCTGTTCTGGTACTCACTGTGTAGACTAGGCTGGCCTCTGCTCTCTGAGTGCTGGAATTAAAGGTGTATATTGTCACGCCTGGCCTAAAACAACATAACTTTAAAAATTGTACAGTCTTAAAAAAAATTCAAATGGTTTCAAATTCAGCCACTTTAAAATATCCAACTGTGGGTTTCTGTAAAACCAAAGTAAGTTACATACTTTCTATTCTAAGGGAAGAACCAGGGCACAGTTATGATCAAATCAAAGCAAAACCCAATTCTTCTCAGAAGTATAAATAGCTGTTATATCTGAGACTCAAGATCTGGTCTCCAAAGGGTTGGGCAGCTCCAGCTCTTCCTCCCCTCCATACATAGCGTATAGGCTTGGGTCAGCTCCACTCCACAGTTGCTCCTGTCCTTGGCAGTTGTCCTATGATATTAATCTCCAATATGCTGGGGTCTTTACTGCAACTGAGGCTGCGCTTTCACCATGTGCAGGGACTCCACCCTTGCCATGCAGGGCCAAAGCTGTTACCCATGACCCTTTCATGCCTTCAAAACCAGTACCACCTGGGTGACTCTTACCAAGTTTGGCTGCCAGCATGAGATGCAGCCTTGGCTCCCTCTGGACCACAGCTTCCATGTGTTGACCATCAGGAAACAGTTCCAGAGTATTTCACCTCAGTGATACTGGTAGTAAAGTCCCCCTAATGTCTCAGCTTTGACTGAGTGCCATTGACTGTTCCAGCAAAGCACAGGCTTCCCTTCATGGGAATGGTGCTGGTCTTTGGTTAATCACAGCTGATTCTTCAGCTCCAGCTGATGAGAAACCACGGATTCTTTTTTTTTTTTTTTTTTTTTTTTCTAGACAGGGTTTCTCCATGTAATTTTGGTGCCTGTCCTGGATCTCGCTCTGTAGACCAGGCTGGCCTCGAACTCACAGAGATCCACTTGGCTCTTCTGGGATTAAAGGCGTGTGCCACTACCATCCGGCGAAATCACAGATTCTTACTACAAAAAAGCATCCAAACAGCTCTGACAGTCCTTGTTTCCCTCTGAAATGTCCCAGGTCAGGCCTCATTCGTCTGCATCTCTTTAGCATTCCTATCTTCCATGCTACCACAACAGTCTGTTAAGTTCTGAGCGTTGAGTGGCTTTCCCAGACTAAGGTTCAGTGTCCTTCCACAGTTGTCCCCAAGACAGTGTGATCAGGTCTGTCAGCCATACCTCATGGTCCTGGTACCAATTTACGTCGTAGTCGGGGTTGTTTTTGCTATAGTCAGACACCGTAACCAAAAGTGACTTTGGGGAGGAAAGGGTTTATTTTATTTTATGACTGTTAAGTCACACAGTATCACTGAAAGAAGTCATGGCAGAAATTCAAAGCAGAAACCTGGAGGCCGGAACTGAAGCAGAAGCCCTGGAGAAACACTGCTTACTGGTTTGCTCCCTTTGGCTTGCTCAGTTTGCTTTCTTGTATACCTTAGAATCACCTGGTGTAGGCACCACCTGTATCAATCATCAGTCAAGAAAATGCCCCGCATGTTTGCCTCCGAAGCCGATGTAAGGGCACTGTTTCAGCGGTTCCTTCATCTCCGTTGTGTCTCCCTTGGTTCTAGATGACAGAACGGTACCCGGCACAGCCTTTCATTTGTCTTTAGAGTTCAAAGAGGGGGAGCGCAGAGGATGTAAATCAGGAACATCTCTAGAGTTCTGTTTTGGGAGTGGGTTTAGAGAGAGAAGTAAGCCTGGTTTCCTTTGATTTTTAGCTGCTGCAGAGGTTAATGCCCGAGATTTGATGTCACATCAACCTGGATACAGTTCACAAAAGTTGCTCTTTGCGGTAGAGGTCCCAACTCTGACCTCTGTTCTAGTCAACAACTCCATTTTTGTCAGCCTTCTTGGTTTCTCTGACTGTTGATTGGGTACTAGATAGGCTGGAACATCTGTGGGACTTTGACTTCGAGTCTTTCTGGGTTTTGAGATGGGGGCTTGTTCTGTAACGTAGGCTAGCCTGGGTTACAAATATAAAACATAACATAACTCTTGACTTAAGTCTTGAGTTTCAAGTTTGACTGGTGCCAGAGAACATTGCAGTTGTGGCTACTCTTGATAGTAGCATCCTACAGGTCTAGATGTTAATGATGTCTCAGTTCCTCTGACAAGTAGAAGTTCAAAGCAAATAAATGATGGATGCTGAAAAATAAGAAAGAAAGATTCATAAGTCTGACAGCTGAAAGCTTTTACAGTATCTATTAACAATTAGTACTTAAGTTGCTTTATTTTTTTCATGTTGTTTTGTTAAGGGAAGCATGAGATAAGAAAACACTGACTGAGTGTTGGGGTATAGCTCAGTGTTGGAGTGCTTGCCTAGCATATTTGAGGCCCTGGGTACTGCAGGAAAAGGCCGAGATAGGGAGTTGTCTGTAGATCTTTTACTTAGACAGCATCTTGTGGCAGCCTCTCTTACCATGGGGCTGGAAGTGTCTCTTCTACCAAGGTTTGGGACTGGAGAAGGAAGAAGATGCTTTATTCTGAGAATAAAGCAGAACAGTGGCTCATCAGATCCTTCCTGGCAAAGCACTAGAGGATAAAGCATGAACTTTACAATGTCAGTTGTGGTAAGAAAGTAGAACCAATGTGAAAGAGCAAGAAATGGAGTTGAAGAAGGAATTTCTTCATGTTCCTCTGCATCTCTGTAGAAGCTATCCAGCATTGATCTGGGTGCTTGTGTGTCTCCTCAGTTCATCTCAGGGCCCAGGACTGTCGTCAAGCCCTTCCATGTCATAGCTAGTATTTTTTCCATAGAATAAATGCCAAAAAAGTCAAATAAGTCAAAACACAGCTTGAGAGAAATGTTCAGCCCCCAGAGTTTCCCAGAAGTGCATGATGGCAACAGTTGGGAACTTCCGGGCCAGGAGTCTGAGCCTCAGGGTGGGGCTTTGCCATGTGGAGAGACAGACTTGAAACTCTAGTGGGAGATAATGAAAGACTAGGGTTATACAGCAGTGAAAATGTTGGCAGCATCCCTTCATTAAATAAATGACTTAAAAGCAAACAAACTTTGAGGAAATGCAGATTGACAACCCACAGATACAAACTTCCCCCTATTGATAATGCTTAGACCAGAACTATAATCATGAGGGTAAAGAGGAGTTTGAGAAAAGGTGAGCACAGCTGATTGATTGTTGATACTTGTTTCCAGACAGGAATTCGCCCTTGCTGGCTATGAATTCTGCATTGCAACTCTAGAGGAAAAAATTCAAAGAGAAAAGGAATTAGCAGAAGATGTTATGTCAGGTAGGAAAATTGACTTGTCTAGGTGTTGGGTTTTCTCCACAAAGGTTTCCTTTGCAGGATGTTCATTAAGGGAAAGAACCCATGTTGTGGGAGGGCAAATTATCCGTTCTGGGAAGTAAGTGGCTATGACGATGGCACTTGAAGTAGGGTGTTTGTTTAAATGACTAGGCCTCTTAGGTGGCAGGTTGATAATTTCTCTGCTAATTTCTGCTACATTTGTAATCTTTGGAAATTGATAAATACAAAGGCAAGTCTTTTCTTTTTGTTCAGTCACTTCTTAAAATATAGTTGAATGGGAGAGCACTTGCCTGCCAGGTACAAATCCTCAGATTAGGGAGAGAAAGAAAATGAATCTAAATATACAGCAGGTTAAGGAAAAAGAGAAAGTTCATATTCATGCAGGCCATCTGCAATCATGAAGGCTGAGAGTATAGTTGGGTGGGTGGGAAGCTTTCAAGTTCTTCCTTTTTTTTTTTTTTTTTTTTTGAGATAGGGTTTCATGTCCTGGCTGGCCTGGAGCTTGCTATATAGACCTCTTATTCTGAGATAACACCTGTGTCTGCCTCTTGAGGCTCAGATTAAAGGTGTATGCCTCTACACTTGGTTTTTGCTTGGGTTTCTTACTTGATTTGAAGTGCTAGGAATTTGCAGATTTCACATTCATGGAGAAACTTGTTACGTGCTGACTCCGTGCCAAGAGGTAGCAAGATGCTAGGAGACCATGAGCAAAAGCATGAGACCAAAGCAAAGCTCCTGGGAAGAGTTGTCTATGCCTTGAAGTCTTCTAATTCTCTGTTGAACATAGATTTTCTTCACCACCACTCCACAATGTCACCAAGTTCTAGCACTTAACTGTCTTACTCATTAGTAGCTTTGACTCATGGGATCACTGCCCTCTCCTATAGGAAACAATATCCCTTGACTTCTGGGGCATCTCATTGGTCTTTTCCCTACTTCATCCCTATTTCCAGATAGTGGCTGGCCTCAGAGGTGTCTTATCCTCTTTTTCCTCTGGCTCACACCCTAGGAAATGTCATGTAGTCCCATAATATTGAACTATTATATTTATACCTCCCAGCTGGCACCAAGACAGCACTTATGGGTCTGGTCTTATATTTGAGTATACTGTTTAATGGTTTTCCAACATTAGATATGTGCAAAATGGGTCTCTTCATTTCTGCTGCCTAAAAAGTTTCTTCACTGGTCAGCCCCAGGTTAGTAAGTGACACCAGCATTCACCCAGTAGCTTTGGCAGAGAACCTAAGAATTTTCTGTGGTTTCTTCCCTATACCTAGTCTACCAACAAGTTATATTAGATCAACTATGAAAATTCATCCACATTAGACTACATCTCTCACCCTCTTACCCACTACTTCATGGAGGTCATCATCCTTGTGGCCTGCATGCTGATCTCAGTTTTCTTGCTTCCTTCCCTTTACTCCCTCAAGTAATCTGTTGTCTATATAGCAGGCAAACTAATCTTTTACACCCTATTGCTTCGTTTTGCCCTTAGAATAAATTCATGATCCTCACAAGGATCCACGACCTGGCTTCCACCTGCTTCTGTGGCTTCATTATCTTCTCTTCCCTGCTCATCTCACTGGCCATATTGCTCTTTTCTCTGGTCTTGCAAATCTCAAGGCCTTTTCATTCAATATGCCTTTTCCTAGACTGCTCTCACACTGCCTCACTTCATTCAAGTCTGTTCAGTGTCTTCCTCAGAGGCCTGTCCTGACACAGGCATCTTTTCCCATTTGGTGTCACCCAGTCTCTGTCCTTTAACTGTTCTCTACCATCCTTGAAGTAGTGTATTGAAGTGTGGGTGTTGTGTGCTTGTGTCTGTATTACCAATAGAACTACATTGTTTTGTACAACTCTTTAGTATTTGTCTTCTCTACCAAAGAGAAATCAAGATGCCATCTGTTGTATTAAATCCCTAGTGCCCGGAAGAGTGCCTAGCACCTAACGGGCTCAGTAATTACTGAAAGAACACAAAACTTGGCTAAGAGCAGCAAGTAAATACAGTTCAGTGCAGTTTGAAGAGCTTAAATAAACCCAGAGAAGGTGTGAACGAGGCCCAGTCACAGAGTATGTTAGTCATTCACCGTCCACATCCTTGCCATTGTGCATTGGAATATTACTAGTATTTTTTCCTGCTTTTTTCTCTCTCCCTCACTCTCTCTCCCCCATCTCCCCTTTTCTTCCTTCCCCCCTTCTCTGTCTCTGTCTCTCTCAGATGGGATATTGCTGTATAGGCCAGACTGGCATCACATTTACGTACTCATTCTGCCTCAGCCTCTTCACTAGTGTGAGCCATTGTCAATGGCCCTTGATTTAATCCCTGTCTGTCTGTCTTTCTCACTCACTCTGTCCAGGGTCTCATGTATCCCAGGCTGGCCTCAAACTTAGTGTATAGCCAAGGATGACTTTATATTTCTCATCGTCCTGCCTCCACCTTCTGAGTGCTAGGATTCTACCATATTGGTTTCTGTTGTCCTGTGGATGGAACTCAGAGCTAGGCAAACCCTTTACCAAATGATTGATTAAGAGTATAAAACTTAAAAGTATAACTTTATTATAGTCTTTATTCTATTCCTTTGTTAAGAGTATAAAGCTTTTTCCAACTCCAAAAATAGTTACTAATTTTCTAAAGAAAATTCTGGGGAACATTATGAAGAAAGTGAAGATAATCCTGTTGCTAAGAAAGAACAGCTGTTTATTTTATATTGTAACCCAACTTTTAATAATATACTGTGCAAATATATTTCTGTTCTTTCTAGGCAAAAGAATTGTTTTTTTTTAAACGTGCATTGGTGTTTGTCATGGGTGTCAGGTCCCCTGGAACTGGAGTTACAGACATTTGTGAGCTGCAGTGTGGGTGCTGGGATTTGAACCTGAGTCCTGGAAGAGCAGTCAGTGCCTTTAACCGCTGAGCCATCTCTCCAGCCCCACAAAAGAATTCTTGTTGGATGTGCAAGCTAATTTCTTTGTGTGTGTGTGTGAGAGTGTGCTTGCTCATCTATATGCATGGAAGGGATAATCTTGGATGCCAGGGAACAGTCGTGGATGTTGTTCCTCAGATGCTGGCCATTGTGTTTTGGGGAGTCAGGTTTACTCACTGGCCTAGAATTTGCCAAGTAGGCTAGGCTGGCTGGTCATCAAACCTCAGGAATCCCCCTGTCTCTGCTTCCCTAGTGCTAGTATTACAAGCACATGCCACCATGCCTTGCTTTTAAAATACGAATTCTAGCATGAGACTCTGGCGTGGTAAATGATTTACCAAATTCAAGTGTGGTGGCTCATGCCTGCATTTTCAGCATTTGGGAAGCTGAGGCAAGAGTATTACTGTGAGTTTGAGAACAGCTTAGGCTACAGAGGGAGACTCTGTCTTAACAAAGAAAGGGAATGCTGAGGAGATAACTTACTCCATAAAATGTTTTCTATGCAAACATTTGGATCCGAGTTTGATCCCCAGATGCCACATAAATATAAAGTAGGAACTCAGCTGGCACCGACAAGGCTGACCCATCAGAGCCAGGGGCTCTGGGGAGGTTGAAGCCAACACTCAGGGAGTTTTGACTCTATTAGCTGTTTCCTGCAGGGAATTTCTTGTGTGCTGTTTGTAGCCTTCCCATCTGATTCTTTTCCCAAGAACTTGTGATGGTGTGATTGATCATTTATTGGGCACAACTTCCCCTATACATTTAGGGTATTTGGATAATGTTCACAGCTGTGTTTGAAAACAGTCACACAGTCAAGACCTCTTCCCCATAGTCAGTCCTTTGTTCCTCTTTCTAGCATAGACTTAGAGTCTGCCTTTCTGTAATTATTTTCATTACAGACATCTGGCCAGTGCCATCTCCCGACAAAAGTATTTCATCTGAAACACTTCTCAAACATCCAAGAACAGACTGCAGATAGATGAGCGCTAGTGTGCCCTTAGTTCATCTCGCCTACAGATAAGAGAAGCTAACCCCACTAACCTTAACTCCTTACCTTCACCCCGGTTTTTTAACACAAGACCCTAATTTAAGAGATTTACTGCTTGCAGTTACCAGGGTGGTGTTCGTTCATCTGCTAGTTACTGAGACAAGGTAAATATTCCCACTGACCCAGTGAGACAACTGCCAAGGCCAGGCGGATGACAGGTGCCAGGCTTTGTGTCTTGTGCAAATCAAGCTGAAATCCTCCTCTTTAATTCCATAGCCCAGGTGTTATCTTTAGTTCCAAGATGCCCGCCTTTAGCAGTTAACTCAGAACCAAAGTGTTTTTATGAACCAGATGCTACATGTTGTTACGAAGGTTGCCTAATAACTGGGAATACTTCCCCTGCCCTGCAAGGAAACGGAGCCACCGAGAAGTGGCACCAAAAGGAAAAAAAGACAGTTTTACTTTACTTGTGACTTATACTGACATATAGACTCCTAACCTTTTACCTAGCCACTTCTAAGAATATACTCTGAGCTCATAAACTCCTTTTTAGATCCCCTAATTGATTTTAGCCCTTAGTTGACCCTACCAGGGAACTTCCATTAGCCACTTCCCCTTTGGGTTGTAAATGAAAGCTGACAATTCTCACTCCTTGTGTGGATCTTATCACCTCTCTCCATGACCCTGAAAACTTCAAGCCTGGCATTGCATTTCCAAAGAATTAGTGCTTGTAGGTATATATAAACCGGTACCCCCACAGCACTGGAGGAATTGACTTAGAAGAATAAAGTGAATGGACTAAAAGAGCTCAATGTAGGTAGATTCATTCAATATCCCTCAGATTAGATTCTCAGCTGCTTGTAGCATCTCTTCTGGACTCTGGGGAAGAGTTATCTGGGGTGGACCCCAATAGCTCTTGTTAAGAATCCATATAAAAAGGCATGATGAAAAGCCCAGTGCTGGGGAGGCAGAGACCAAAGGATCCCTGGGGGTTCCTGGCCAGCCAGCCTAGCTTTGTTGGTGTTTCCTAGGTCCCAGTGAGAGACCTTGTCTCAAAAACAAAGCCCACGAGGAACAACACTGAGGTTAAACCTATGGCCTCCACATGCAGGCATACCATTCACATACATGCACCTGGCACATAACAGCACAAAATTTGTGTGTGTTCTGTATGACTAGCCCTGTACCAAAAGGACATTAGTGAAAATGACATTAAAAATTGGTCTAGGATTTTTGTCCTGCATGTTGTAGTGTAGATCCATGTGTAATTACTGAGGAAATCATCATAAAATAATGAGGGTAGGGAGATGGCTCAGCTGAAACAGTGCTTGCTTTGCAAGCATGAGAACTCAGGTTCTGTCCCTGCGCCTGCATCACAAGCTGGATATGGTACCGTTCTCTGGTGACAACAGCAGTGGGGAACTAGGGATGGCGATCTCTGGGGATCCCTGGGACTCACTGGCTGGCCAGTCAAGTCTACCCCAGCCCCATGAGCTCTGGACCAGTAAGAGACTGTCTCAAATTAAAGGTTAGCAACGCTGTCCTCAGTGTTGACAAAACATATGATTCAATTACAAAGTAGCATATGTAGTTTGGAAGAGCTTAATTTTCTATGATACATAGACCCAGGCTGAATGATTTAAAAATTAGGCATATTTTCTCTGGTTGTTTGAGATTTATAAATTTATAGTTCACTTGTGTTTTTCTGCATATTTTACTTTTATTATGAATAGGTATTTTTCTTCCAACTTAATTTCTACAGCTCACATTATAGTATTAAAAGTCATATGTATTCTAAGATTTACTTTAAAATAGCATTTCTTTGGCACACCCCAGCCCATCTGTTTTCAACTGAACCAGTTCCTCCTGGTATTTTTTTTCTCTGCCTGTGTGTACATGTGGGTGCTGTGTTCCATGCAGTTGTGAATGGATGCCAGAAGTCAACCTTGCACCTTGTTGGTGTCTCTGACCTGGAGCTTGCCCATTAGGCTTGTCTGGCTGACCAGCATCCCCAGGATCCACCTCTTTCTGCCTTTCCATTTAAGTGAGCTACATCCCTGGCTTTTCAGATGTGGACGTAGGTCCTTGGGTTTACATGACAGTGCTTACTAAGCTCTTGTACTTTCATGAAAACATAAAATTATTGTTTCCTAATTTTAAATTTTGGAAGGTATTGACTTACAGAAAAGTTAAGGTTGCAATTTTTAGTTGTGCCTATACATAAACATATAAATAACATTACTTGCTGAGCCAGGTAACATGATTATATAATTTTATTGCCAATTTTATTTTCAACATTTTGTTTTCTTTGGAGTTAACTTGCTTTCTTGTTGCTTTAAATTTTTATTTTAAAATAATTTTATTATATTTATTTGTGTGTGTGTGTACGTGTGTACACATACGTACGTGTGTACATGCCCAGCATTCATGTATGCCACAGTGTGTCTGTAAAGGTCAGTGGACAACTTGTGGGGCTTAGTTCTTGTCTTTGTTACTTTTCTGTTGCTGTGATAAGACACTATGACAAAGACAACTTAGAGAAGAAGGGGTTTATTTGGGGCTTAGGGTTCCAGAGGGGGAGTCCATGACCATGGTGGGGAGCGCAGCGGCAGGCAGGCAGGCATGGCGCTGGAGTTGCAGCCGATTTCGTCAAGTTAGTTAATCTCCTGATCTCTAGTAGGAAATTAAGAGCAATGTTCTCTTGGGATCTTTGGAATTAGATGAGTTAATGTGTATAAAGCATTAGAGTAGTGACTAATGCATAGTTGCAACTCAGAAGATGTTAACTGCTAGCTTTTATTATTGTGATAAGGCTGTGTGCCCCTTCTTGAAGCACATTAACTTCTGGAACCTTATCAGCTTTATTGACAGAATATGTGTGTAGTGAGGCTTATCATTTGTGCTTTTCTTGTGGGGGGTGAGTACCATGGTTGTGTGTTTGGGGGTCAGAGGACACCTTGGGTGTCATTTATACCTTGCACTTTATGGGAGACAATGTCTCTTACTGTTTGCTGCCACTCACTGGGGAGTCCCAGGGTTTTATTAAGTATGTATAAATGAGTCATATAGTTTGTGTTCACCTTAGGGTATTTTTATGATGTGCATGATACTTAATGTGTATTTTATATGTTTTTAAAACAATTTTTTTTTTTTTTTTACTTTGTGTGTGGGTATAAGCTCATGAGTGCAGGTTACTATGGAGACCAGAAGAGGGCTTTGGAACCCTTGGAGCTAGATTTACAGCAGTTGGGAGCTGGGAGTTGAACTCTGGACCTCTGCAAGAGCATCTCGCGCTCTTAACTGTTGAACCATCTGTTCAGCCCCAACTTTTATTAATTTTTAATAAATACCGAGTAGCTGTTTTGTGTCAGGCGTTGTTTTGGGGTTTGAGTTGCAGAAAGTGAGGCAGAGGCCTGTTACTCGGGGGCACAGTGCCCTGAAGGGTCTTTTTCAACAAGTCAGGCAGGTCACCTGTCACCCAGCTTTCCACATTTCATTTTTTCTTTCTGTTCTAACTTTCTAAAGAGTTTTATTATTTCTCTTTTTAATTTAGTTAAACTTTACTTGTAAAGTTAACCACTAATTTCTTATAGGAAATTATCATTCAGAACAATTTTCTTCAGAATTTTCTATTTATTAGATGAGTCTTATAAGAGTAAACATTGTTAAATTATATCGAGTATAAATCTGTGGAGCCCAGCTCACATGCTACTTTGATAGAAATTTCCCTAGTTTTCACATGAATTGACGTTTTTCATGTGAATTGCATGAAAATTTGGCAGTCCCCAGAGTACGTTACTGGATTTGCATTGTATTTCTGTGTTTTGTGGCAGTTACCGTCTGGGTAAGTTAGTAGCAGGGAGTAGCAGCGGAGTTTGATGGGCGGGGTGGCTCGTTGAACTCCTGCAGGGCCAGGTTCTTCCTACCTGTGCCACTTCTGTCTGGCTTCCCTCCGCTTCTCTCTGGATGGAAAGCGGTTTCCAGGAACCTCATCCCAAAGTGCAGTGTCCACAGGAAAAGTGTCAGGGCGGTCTTTCTTGGAGTCCGAACATAAATCTGTCCTCTTCTCATTGACTGGAATTGCATCACATGCCTTATTTTCTTTCCTTTTTAAGGCAGAGTTGGAGTCTTTTAAAAATGTAGAATGGGGGCTGGAGAGATGGCTCAGAGGTTAAGAGCACTGGTTGCTCATCCAGAGGTCCTGAGTTCAATTCCCAGCAACTACATGGTGGCTCACAACCATTTCTGGCCTGCAGGCAGAACACTGTATACATAATAAATAAATCTTAAAAAAAAAAAAAAAGAGCAGGCTTAGATTTAAGAATGTCAGGGATGGTGAACAGGTTAACAGCTCACCTTATAAAGACAGTTGCTGTGAGGCCTGGAGAACTTAATTGGGGTCTGTTTTCCCTTCTCGCCTTTACTTGAGTTCCAGGGATTAAACTCAGGTTGTCTGGTAGTTACAGCAAGTGTCTTTACCTGTTGAGCCGTCTTTGCTGGCCCAAGAGAGTCTTAATGGAGGGATTTGGGATAGCTCATTTTCTAAGCAAGCTTGTGGTGGGGAAGGTTATCTGTGCCTTCACGGGGATGGATTTCCCTGGAACAGTGTTTAGTCTTCCTGTCTTTCCTTACATGTGGTCTCCTGGATGTGTTTGTCAGGTTCTTGATCATACACCTTTGGGCCACTTTACTGAACTAATTGCTTTTCAGTTGTTAATGATGGTATTCCAAGGTTTGCAGTTGTGTAGGTAGAGAATTGTGACCGTTGTTTCTGACAGTTGTGTGTCTGCCCCTTCCCTCCTTTTTTTTTGTTCATTGGTTACCAATACTAAATAATTGTTTTAGGAAAATCTTGTATATAATTTGGTACCAAGTCGAACAAATAGATTTAGTAATATATCTAGAGAAAACTAGACTTGCTTGAAAGTTAATTGTTCAGTGTGTTGTTGCACAGCATTGAATGCTAATACTTTATGCTGCAGCACTTGTTTATGTCTTTGGGGTCATTGTTCCTTGGTTTTGTCATTGTGGAATTGTATTGATGTAGGCTGTGACACAGTTTCTGTGTTTTGTGCATTAGAATGACCAGGTTCTTAAATATTTTAGCAACCTTTTTTCCTTTATTACTTACACATCTAAATGTCTTCCATTTTAATTTTGTGTGTTGGTGCATATGTGGAGTTCAGAGGGTAACTTGTAAGAGTTGACTTCTCCATTCTGTACCTCTCTGGTATCAAAGTCTGGTTTTCAGGCTTAGCGGCAAGTATTTGAAACATTTCTTAAGTCTGGCTGGTTTTTAATGAATTTTGTCCGAGTTTTAGTGTTTGACCTACGGACCTGGGGATAGTTCTCTGTTTTTCTTCTGTTCTGTTGTGTTAAAGCAGAGCTCCAGAAGAGTGGAGGGGAAGTCTTTAACACCCCACCTTATCAAACTTCAGTATTTTATCTAGTTGCTTTAGGGTCTTGTTTTGTTTTGTTGTTGTTAAGCCTGCCCAGGTATAATTACTGTCTTGATTTTACTCTTGTTTATCTATTTAGTATGTATGTATAAATATGCAATACACAGACGGACTAGTATGTTTTTCAGCCTTATGTGAATGATATCACATTGTACAGTTACTTCCTGCTATTTGCTTTTTCTGTGGAGCATTGTATTGTGCAGATTTTGTTCCATCTAGTCCATTGTGCGCCACGAGGAAGGAGAGAGACAAGACTTATTGGTTCCAAAGATTTCATTAAATCACCAAAAAAGTAGGTCACTGATTGATCAGGGCTGTAGGACAAGGACCCAGGAGCCTTGTTTTTCCTGACAGCCCTGAGCAGGGGCAGAAGTGGGGCTTATAAGCATAAAAATCACAAACATTTGTTGCCAAGTTACAGTTAGAATTTTCACCAGTCCGAAATCAAAGATTAGGAACTTTCCTTGTATGTTCCATCATTGTCAATTGACATACAATGCAAACTTTAGTCCAACCAATCAGATTCATTTGTTCCTTCTATTGTTAGGAACAGCCATAATGTTTTTAGAGAACTAAAGATGCATAACAACTATTTCTATGCTTAGGGAGGAGGTTCATCAGCCATTGGGAAGTTCTCAGCTCCCCTAGGGCTTGGGAACCTGAACTTTATTTCACCCTACAAGTAAATGGAGTCTGAAGTCAAAATGGCAGTACCCAGGTCAAGGTGCTTTTGCCTGCTCCCTTCATTGCCGCCTTGTCTTGTGACTGATTAGATGAATCTTCATCTAGGGGCTTGAATAGGAGTTGTACTGTGCCCTTAGAATCATGAGCATGACAGCACCTATGTGATCCTGAACAAAGTGTGTAATGGCATTGAAAATGCAGGGGGCAATCAGTAGAACAAGAAACAGGAGGGATAGGGGACCTATTAGACGTTGGCGATGGTTGTCAACCAGGGGAACCAGTTGAAAAGTGGTTTGTACCAGTTGGAACTTCGTTTTCTTTCCTTCTCCCAGTGAGGAGATTTTCTTTAACTTTTGTTAGGGTCTCTCTAATAACACCCGAATGGTTGGCATAGAAGCAGTGTTTCTCCCAGGGTCATGCATAAACCTCCCTCCCTAAAGAACAATAGATCCAGCCCACGGCAGTTTTGCAGGACCACTTCGGCCAGCACGTCACTTGATTTTCTGGGAAAGGATGGCAGAATGGAGGTGGTAATGTCTCTGCTGTTGGTTCACTTAGGACCTGCGAGTTACGGTCCCCAGTGGTTAAGGCTGCTGTCCCAAGGGCTGTTGACCCTGCAGCCCTGGTAGGAGGAGGACAAGCATAGGAGGTGTCCTCCTGGTGTGCAGCAAGCCTGTAGTCCCCGTGCGCATTCTCCCTGCGTCCCCTTATAGTATAGGGCTTGAGGCACAAAAGAACTAATACACAAAGCTCAGGCTTGTCTTCTTCAGTGAAATGTCCTAGGAGAAGCAAGGTGTCATCCCCAAAGTACAGGCAGACCAAGTTGATGGGGGCCACCACGAGGGCGTTTTGGTTTAAGGCAGCCCATTTGGTGTTAGGGAGGACATAAGTTCAGGCAGGAGTTTGTGCAGATCGAGGAGGAGGGTGATAGTGCTAGAGAGTAGCTGAAGGAACGAAAATAGGTTCCCTCTCCCTGAAGGTTCCCCAGAGTTAGGTTGGGTGTCCATGAGTAGAGAGCTGTGGAGGATGCAAGGGGAACTAGTGGGGTTGATGGGTTACCTTCCTTGAGGGTGATCCCAGTGTAAAAGAGAGGTTTGGGGTCTAGCCAAAGCCAACAATCAGTTGTGAGATTAGGATGGGTGGAATTCAAATAAGCATATGTAGCATTGATTATCCCAAGCAGGGGTGATTTCTCCAGCAGAGCAGTATCTAAAGGTGGAAGTGGGGCATTGATCATGAGGGTTGGGGCTGGTTATGACTAGGGCCCCATAGATTTGGTGATGACTGAGCTCCTTAGATCTGGTGATGACTGGACCCCATAGATTTGGTGATGACTGGGCCCCATAGGTCTGGTGATGGCTGAATCGTTTAGGTCTGGTAATAGTTGGGCCCCTTAGGTCTGGTGATGGCTGGACCCCTTAGGTCTGGTGATGGCTGGGCCCCA
>CABHPQ010142449.1:19355-47114 GCA_902168405.1 Peromyscus aztecus
GCCCCATAGGTCTGGTGATGGCTGAGGCCCCATAGGTCTGGTGATGGGGTCCCAAAGGTCTGGTGATGGCTGGGGTCCCATAGGTCTGGTGATGGCTGGGGCCCCAAAGGTCTGGCCTCCTTTTTGGGGAGAAGAGGCTGATCTTTTATTTATTTATTTATTTTATTTATAACCCAGAGATTACATGGGTCTAGGAGGACTGGGCAAAGCTAGTTTCTGGATGGAATTCCATTCCTGGGTCTTTGCCTAACTTGTCCTGATTCCCCAGGTTAGCCCTGTGTCCCATCTAAAAGGGAGAAACAAATCCCAATGTTTAATGGTAATTGTGGTGGGATTGCATGTCCTAGGGACAACACAGAGAGAGTTTTCTTCCATGTGACTGTGTCTTCATCCCTGTTGATTCCCCACCCTGGGACCCAAGTCTCACATCCCCAGTGGTCACAATGAAATTGATCTTCAGTGGTACATGTGGACCCCTTTTCTGCTGGGCAGACATAATATTGTCTGCCTCAAAGTTTTCTTTCTGCTACCACCCAATGGACCAAGAATCATCAGAATATTTTCCCTTTTGGGGGGCATGGAGGGTAACCCCTTTAGTGGGCTTACCCACTAAAGATACAACGGTCTAGTTTAAATTTGATGGCTGAGACATGTTTCCTGTCATATTTTAGAAATTATCTGTCCTGTTTGGGTAATTGACAGCCTCCAGAGATAGAGTTTGGGCTAGTAATGTCCTGGGCAGTGCAATTCTAGTAGGCATGGGGCAAACAACGTTATCATTGAGAAGGTTGAGAAATAAGTCTTATCTTTAGAAAGTCCTTGGGGTTTTGGTGAATTCTCCATCATCAGGCTCTTGCTTCTTGGGTTTCTTAGATGGATGCAAGCTTAATCTGGGAGTGATAGATCCAGGGCTTGATGCCATTGACCTTTACAACTGGTGGGTGGTTAAGATCACGGAATGAGGTTCCTTCCACCGAAGAGACAAGGTCTCAGCTTGATGGCATTTGATCCACATGAGGTTACCAGGTCTGAACAGGTGGGGCTCTAATGGTTCAGGTTAAAAGGCATCTCTATCAATTCGTTGATGGGAAGTGTGGAGAGCCTAGATAAGCTGAAGCAGGTGGTGGTTAGAACTTTCAGCTAGAGCCTCTTGGCTCAATATGGGATTGTGGGGGGTGGTCTCCCATAGAGGATTTCAAAGGGTGTTAGTCTGAAAAGGTGGGGAGTGTTATGGACCCTAAGTAGGGCCATGGGAAGGAACATGGTCCAGTCTGCACCAGTCTTCAGGGTCAGTTTGGTCAAGGTTTCTTGTAGGGTTCTGTTCATCCTTTCTGTCTGACCTGAGCTTTGGGGGTCTGTAAGCACAATGAAGTTTCCAGTCTCCAACATCTTAGCAATGCCCTGAGTAATCTGAGGAACAAAGGAAGGGCTGTTATTGGACCCCGGGGCTACAGGCATCCCAGATCAGGGGACAATCTCTTCTAATAGCTTTTTAGCCACTGTTAGGGCAGTTTCCTTTTTAGTAGGAAATGCTTCAATCTAGCTAGAGAATATATCAACCATAACATTTAAAGCCGGACCTTCTGGGCCTTACCTTGGTGAAGTCGATTTCCCAAAACCTGCCAGGAGCTATACTCCTTTTCTCTTTTACCTTGTCCTGTTTCTTTGTGAGTTTTAGCATTGGTTTATTAGCAAGACAGGCAGTTGGTAGTAATATCCTGTAAAAGACTAGTTAACTAAGGGGTAAAATAGATGTGACTAAGCAGCAGCTGTCCTTTGCTAGATGTGTCCCTTGGTGGAGCTGTAGGACCACCAGTCTACCTGTAGATCTTGGCAGTATCAAGTGGCCATCAGCTGTCTTTCTCCATTTTCCTTCTTGACACCCATTTTTGGTCTATCTCCAGGTCTCTTTGTCCTCAGGCCCATGTTGTATGTCCTGGGGCAAGGTAGACATTGAGGTCAGGACATTCCTGATCCCAATGAAGGTCTTTTCTGCTGCTTGTTGGGCAGCCTCATATGCTTTTTTGTTTCCCATTGCCTCCTTTGTCTGTCCTTGATGACCTGGGCAATGGATAATTGCCACTTCACGAGGGACCTGAAGGGCCGAGAGGAGGTCCAAAATCCCTTGCTTGTTTTTAGTGGTCTTTCCCTTAGTCGTCAGGAGTCCCTGTTCTGGGTAAGGGTGTATGGCAAAGGCATGCCTGCTATGGATGGAAATATTGACAGCTTTACCCTTCCCCAGAAACAGGGCTTCAGTGAGCTAAGTCACCTCTACCTTTTGTGCTGGCGTGCTGGGTAGAAGGACACTCTGCCATAGGACTCTGTCCAGTGTGATAACTGCTGCTCCCATGTGGCATTTACCTTGTGTCATGTGACTGCTTCCATCTGGGAACATCTCCAGATCAACCTCTGGCCATGGCTCATCCTCAGGTCCTGCCATATCCACTAGGTTTGAGCCAGGATCTCCCAAAAAATCATGTTGTGTCCTGGCAGGAGGATTTAAGGCAGAAAACTGTTGAAGAAGACCCAAAGACAATCTAATAGGAGGGCTTGATAATGAGTCATTTGGGTGTTGGTCATCCGAGGGCCCGGAGGCCTTTAAGCACAGTCTCAATTGAATGTAGGGGGGGTGGTGATGGCTAGAGTTGAGCCCATGGTAAGTCTGTCAGCATTCTTGACTAGTAGGACCATAGCTGTGATAATTTGTAGGCCTGGGGGCCAACCCCGGGCTGTGGTGTCCAGTCTCTGGATAGGTAGGCCACAGTTCTCTCCCAGGCCAGTTGTGAGCGCTCCTTTCGGGTCCCCCCCCCCACTCTCATCTACAAACAACTGAAAAGACTTGGTTATATCTGGAAGGGCAGCCTGTTCCTGCTCTGTACCCCACTCAAGGGGACCTTCTCCTCTGGTGAATTTATAGAGGGGGCGGCTATTTCTGCAAATCACAGAATCCAGAGGTGGAAATATCCCACCGAACCCAGGAATTCCCTTACTTGGCTTTTGGTTGTGGATTGGGGTATGTTGGTTACAGTCTCAGTTCAAGCTGTTGACAGCCAATGCTATCCATCTTTTAGCTGACACCCAGATATTCTACCTGTTGGGTGTAGAGTTGTGCTTTTGTAGCAGACACCTTATCTTAGCTGGTTCAGGGTCTGGAGGAGGTGGGTGGTCACATTAAGACATTTCTCTTCTCTTGCTGCAATTAGAAGGTCATCTACATATTGGAGGAGACTGACCTTGGGGTGTTTTTGGCAGAACTCAGCTAAGTCCTGGTGGAGAGCCTCATCAGAACTGGTGGGGAGTTCTTAAAGCCTTGTGGTAGCCTTGTCTAGGTCAGCTGTCCATTAAAGCTGTCCTCCGAGGCTCTATTCAAAGGCGGACACAGGCTGGCTGGCTGGGGCCAGTGGTTTGCTGAAAAATGCATCTTTGAGATCCAAGACTGTAAATTGTGTGGTTTGGGGGCAGCGGGTTCAAGACGGTATATGGGTTAGGCACTTTGGGATGGATGTCCTCCACCCTCCAGTTTATCTCTCATAAGCCCTGGACTGTTCTGAAGTCCCCTATGTGAGGCTTTTGGACAGGCGTGGGGGGGGTGGGGGTGGGGGGCGTTGTTTCCATGGTAATTGGCATGGGACCAGGATTCCTGCCTTAAGCCTGTCAATGTACATTTTGTTTCCTTTCTGGGCCTCAGGAGAAATAGGGTATTGGAGGACCCATATGGGCATTGCATCCACCTTCAGTTGGACTCATACAGGGGTCTGATATTGGGCCAACCCTGGTAGGTTGGTTTCTGCCCATAATCGTGGAACTTCTTTTATGAGTTGAGACAGGAGGGGTGATTGGTCTTTTCCCTTTGGCTGGCAAGGAGCCAATGTCAACAGGTGCTCTTGGTGAAGGGGTAATGTTACCTCGGTCATTGTTGGGGCATCGGAGACAGTTTTATTGAAGCTTCATTGTCCAGGAAGATGGTGCGGGCTCCAAGCTTATGGAGGAGATCTGGTCCCAATAGGGGATATGGGCATTCAGGAATGACCAAAAAGGAATAGATAAAGGTCCCTGTACACAAATCTACAGTCTGCCCCTTGGTATCTGGATGCCCCCTCGACAATGGTTTTTCCTTTAGTCAAGGGTCCTTTGAATTGCATTGCATGAGAACCAAGAAGTTAGTGCCCATGTCTACCAGAAAAATCAATAGGTTATCCCTCCACCTTTCAAGTTATCTGGGCAAGAGGAGGGAAACTGAGCCCTAACGGCCTTAGCTTGTGATGGGTCGAGGACCTTGGGCCATTGGATTCTCTACTGAAGCTCTGGGCAGTTGTATTTCCAGTGGCTGAGCTTGTGACAGTAGAAACAAACATCCATTGGGGCCCGACTTTTGTGGCTTCAGGGTTGTTGTTGGTCCTGTGGGGTGCTGGCCCTGTGGCGAGGTTGACTATTGGGCCCCATTTGCTGGTTGGCTGAAGTGCCGTTCTGCTGAGTCCAACATGACTTGGGCTGTCCTTTTACCGTGGCAGTCTTCTGCCAGTTCACGGTTACTGTAGACTCATGCTGCTGTTTCAGCTAATTCTAAAAGCAGTTTTCCTTCAAACTCTTCCATTTTTAATTTTTTTTGCCGAATGTCGGGATGTTTGAACCACAAAAGCAATGTTAATTGCCCATTGGTTTTCTTCTGCCTCGGGGTTGATGGTAATATATAACCTGTAAGCTTCCAAAAGGCACTCTTAAAAAACTGAAGGGGGAGGGATTCTGACGGCTCCTGGATAACTTGGTTAAATTTAGCAAATTAGTGGGTTTCCTGGCAGCATCCCTGAGACCCACCTCCCCCGCCAATAGAGCCTGGTAGTAGATCTGGAGATGCTCCTTGCCTGAGATGGAATTAGGGTCCCAGTCAGGACGAATCAAAGGGAATACTGAGTTGAGAGTGGCCAGGTCAACAGTGGGGTGGCCATGGCGACCAGGGACCTGTTTCCTGACTTCTCAGATGATGCGCGCTCATTTCTCAGAGGTAAAGAGAGTCTGGAGGAGCTGTTGTCAACCCTCCCAAGTGGTCTGATGGCCTTAAGGAGAGGCTGGAGCCATTGGGGAGGAGACTCCAGTGCCAAGATGTAGGGTATTTATAGGTCTGGATGCCCCAGCTTGGGCAAGATCACCAGTAAGCTGGAAGGTGAGTGTTGCAGGTAGACTGGAGATGAGGGATAGGGTGCCAGTGCAACTCAGACCACAGAAGGGGAGCACAGCCCCCAGGAGAGCCTATCCATGACGTGCCATTCATCAAATGTAAGCGTTGCTGCTCAGAGGGAAAGGTATCCTGCCAGTCAGGAGCCAAGGAGTACCACAAAGTCACTGTAAGCGTTACAGCTTACAGCCCTGCTCCAGTTCCCTAGCAAAGTTGTTAGAGCTCTGCTCCTTCAACTCTGCTCAGCTCTGCTCTGGAGAAGTGTTAGAGCTCTGCTCCACTAGGGGAAAGTTTCCCCAGCAGAAGTGTTACAGCTCTGCTGTGTTCCCATTCTGGTGAAAGCTGTTATAGCTGAGCTCCGCTCCAGCAAGTGAGTGTCACACTACACAACAAACCTCACTCAGACAGATTTTATTGAGAAGGCAAAATCCAGGAGGGCGGCTGCCTCTAGGGTGAGAAGCAGCGGCAAACTTAACAGGGTACAGAGCTTATATAGATTTTTTTTTTTTTTTGAGGTGGGGAGGCTTTTCAGGGTGGCTTGGCATTGGTGGGTTTTTGTAGTCTGATTCTAGGACAAGCTCAGGGATTGGTGGGATTCTGCAGCCTGACTCTGGGGCAAGCTCAGGGATTTTAAGCCCAGGTGTCAAGTCATGGTCAGGGTGTTTTTCCTTGGCTCAGGTCTCGGGTCTAGTCAGGGTCAGCGTGTTTTGGCCCTTTCCACCCTACACTGGGGTCCACACTCAGATTGTCAGGTGTGTGTGCAGGCACTTTACCCTTTGAGTCATCTTGATGGCTGGAGTTCTTTTTCTTTTTTCCTCGAGATAAGGTTTCTCTGTAGTCCTGGCTACCGTGGAACTTGCTCTAAAGACCAGGCTGGCCTCAAACTCACAGAGATCTGCCTGCCTCTGCCTCCTGAGTACTGGATTAAAGGTGTGCACCACCCCCTGGCAAGGTTATTTTTCTTAATGGCCTGTGAGAGTTACGAACTTGAGTATTTGTATTTTTGTATTTTGTATTTGTATTTGATGTACAGAGATTAAAATTTGAGTATTTATAGAATCTTTGGACGTTTTCCTGTGTAGTTTGAGTTTTGTGTCTTGTTAAAATCATTTACTATGTTAAACTCAGATACTTCCCTCCAAATATTTTACCTAGTTTAGTTTATTTTTAGAACAGTAAAATGTTTATTAAAACAGTAAATTTCCAGACAAGCAATACAAAAAGATCGTAGGGTTTTCTCTTTTGAAAAGGGCTATCATGCTGGACGTTGGTGGCGCACGCCTTTAATCCCAGCACTCGGGAGGCAGAGGCAGGCGGATCTCTGTGAGTTCGAGGCCAGCCTGGGCTACAGAGCCAGATCCAGGACAGGCTCAAAGCTACACAGAGAAACCCTGTCTCGAAAAACCAAAAAAAAAGAAAAAAAAAGAAAAGGGCTATCAGTACTTGACAGCAGAGTCACAGTGTTACGGTGAGGGCTGTGGTGTTAATGTTTCTTTTGCTTTAGATAGTCAAGCCTGACCATCTAGAGCAGCGGTTCTCAACCTTCCTAATGCTGCAGCCCTCAATACCCTCATGTTGTGTGACCCCCCCACCATAAAATGATTTTCTTTGCTACTTCATAGCTAAAATTCTGCTACTGTTATGAATCATGTTGTATTTCTCATTCATAACATAATCTTTGTTTTCCAGTGGTCTTAGGTGACCCCTGCGAAAGGATCCTTTGACAACTCCCAAGGGGTCGCAACCCACGGGTTGAGAACTGCTGATTTAGAACATCTGAAATAGGTTAGACTTGGCCAAAAAGAGCATCTTTTGTAGAACTGGCTGGATGCTTTTAGTGAGTGCAGTTAACTCATGAGTGCAATTAGCTCATGATAAGGATCACAGACACCCAATAGTTCTAGAACTCTGAGGCTGAGGTAGGAGGGTCCCTCACGTGAGTTCAGGAAGTTGAGATAGGACTAGGCAATATAAAGGGAGACCCTGTTTCAAAAGAGAAAGCTAAAGGGATGGGTTCACAAAATAAAACTTCCTTCCCCAGTCAGAAAAAACAAGCATAAGCCTGCAGCCAGCTAGAGAGTTACCTTCATTCAGTGTTTTCTGCTAAAATCAGGGAGAGGAAAGGAATACAAGTAGAGAACTCTGCTTTAAAGATAAAGATTTGCTAATATATGTTTAATCACCACGGGTTGAAGTCTGGGGTTTTATTCTGTGATGCTTTGTGAGACCGTGCCCATTAAATGCAAACAAAAAGTGAAGATTTGGTAGGACAGAAGTGAGTGCCTAGATCTGATCAGTTTCCGTGCTGTCCATGGTCTGGTGCAAGGAAGCCTTGGGCTGAGATCCTTTAGCAGAACTATGCAGATCTGTAGTGCTGGGGATCTCTTATCTTTCAAAGTGTGTCTACATGGTAAGCTTTGATTATGAAACGTACTTTGGCTGTTACTGGGTATTTGATAGTCCCCTTTCTCAAAGGGATAATCTTGGAAGCCAGCAGTGACCATGTGAAAATAATGTGTTCTTACCCAGTTCTGTTACATAATAGGTACTGATTCTGCCAGCAGCCATGGCGTTCCCTGGATGCTCCTTCGTAGCAGCTGGCAGCCTGAGTTTGGCCTCTAGCCTTGTCTCCTGCTTCTCTTTGTCAGTAGTCTGGTTTGCTTTTCAATATGACACGAGATGGGGAACCCCAACCTTACAGTCAGTTTGCCTAGGTCTGCCTTGTAACTTACCACTTTCTTACTGATTGGTAATGGCTTTCCTTGCTGCATTTTTATAGTGGTGTTAATGTTTTTAAATTCTGTAATTATAATTGATAAACTTTATTATATCTTCCATATTCACTTCAGTACCCTTGTTTTTAATTCTTTTCATTTGTTTACTCAACAAACCAATTACTAAAGAAATTAGAGCCAGCCACTCTGTTAGGCTTTGAGCTGTAGTTACAGAGTCATAACCTTGGGGAGCTGACTTTCCAGTAGAGGAAAGACATAGTGGACATTCGCTAGTATGTTGGTGATATATCTGCACTATGTAGATACTTGCATTGTACATGTGGGGTATGCTGTGTATGATGTGAAGGTTTCAGGTCTGGCTCTCCATTTTGTACAAATTAGAAGGCCTTAATTTCTGGATTCATAGATATTCAGACCATTTGCAGGGGCAACAGAAACTGGGCTTCCATGCTTTCCATTTGTGGTCGTTGGGAGCTCAGCTATGCCCAGCAGAAAGGTTCCCAGTTATCAGTCATTTTCTTGGAAATAAACACTTTAAATTAGAATCTACCATTGTGTTCTGGGAAGTGCTGAAGATGACCTCTGTTGACTAAGGAAAGTGTCAGTATAGCAGAAATTTCAGGATGTTCCAGATAGCCAGACAGCTTTAGTTCTGTAGACTTCCCTGTGCTTCCCTGAATATGTCTTAAGAGTTTCTGTTGCTCTGAAGAGACACCATGACCACAGCAACTCTCTAAAGGAAAACAGTTAACTGGGTTGCTCACTGATACTTCAGATGTTCAGTCCATTATCATCATGGTGGGACATGGCAGGCAGACATGGTGCTAGAGAAGGAGCTGAGAGTTCTACATCTTGATACATAGGCAACGGGAAGTTAACTGAGACACTGGGCATGGCCTGAGCATGTAGGAGACCTCAAAGTCCATCTCCACTGTGACACACTTCTCCAACAAAGCCACACCTCCTAATAGTGCCACTCCCTATGAGCTTATGGGGGCCAGTTACATTCAAACTACCACAGGGTTGGGATGTGTTGTGCTGAGTTTTCCTAGAGATAATCTTTTCCTAACGGAGCTTCTGTTTTTACTTCATAGAGGCAGCTTGTTGCTGCAGCACTTCCTCGGGTTCCTATTTAACCCACTTTCTGTGCTAATGCAGTACATGTACTGAGCTGTTTTTGTACCCTGTGTATTTGAGAATTCCCTCTTCTTGTATTTTAAGAATAGGGTTCTAGCTGGGCGGTGGTGGCACACGTCATTAATCCCAGCACTTGGGAGGCAAAGCCAGGTGGATCTCTGTGAGTTCAAGGCCAGCCTGGGCTACAGAGTGAAGTGAGTTCCAGGAAAGATGCAAAGCTTCACAGAGAAACCCTGTCTCGAAAAAACAAAAACAAACAAACAAACAAACAAAAAGAATAGGATTCTATAACAAATCTTGGTTTCTTCATATACTGACTTTAAGTAGCATATGTTTTTCTATGATTAGAAGTAATTTATGGAAGATATAATTAAAGTTTGGAAAAATAAATATGCTTCTTACATTTCAAATGACCCTCTGAGCTCTTATAAATGGCCTGAACTTTTTACTCAGTTTTTATTAAACTATCTGATTTTTTTTTTCTTGCCTGACTTCAGCAGTTCCTATATTTCAAAGAATCATGTGTCAGTAAATAATTTTGTGGGGCTGTAGAGCTGGCTCCATAGTTAAGAGCCCTGTCTGCTCTTTCAGAGGACCTGGGTTCCATTCCCAGTACCCAAATGTCTGTAACTCTGGCTCCTGGGGATCTTGTGGCCTCTGGAGGCCCCAGGCAGGCATGTGATGCACAGACACACACACATGCAGGCAAAACACCTACATACATAAACAAAAACAATTACAATTGTTTCCTTGGAAAAAGAAGTCCTTTTGGGCCAGTGAAATAACTCAGAAGGTAAAGGCAGCTGCTTGAAGACTTGGTTTAATCCCTGGAACTCACAGAATAAAAGGAGAAAAGTTATTCCCTCAAGTTTCTGTTAACCCACACGCTTGTGCTGCCATTACAAGCACATGACTCCTTATAGTAAGTGTAATTTAAAAAAGTTTAAGCCTTTAAACTTAAAAAATTTTGGTACCTTGTGTGAAGTTTTCTCTTGACAGCAGGCAGAGAAGCCTTTTCATTATTTTTGTGGCTGTCCTGGAACTCACTCTGTAGACCAGGCTGGCCTTAACTTACAGAGATCCTCCTGCCTCTGCCCTCCCTGGTGCTGGGATTAAAGGTGTGCCCCACCAAGCCCAGCTACTTAGTCATCTTTTCTGATTACTAGTTTCCAATCTAAAATACTCAATATTTGAGTTGATCTGTGAACTCTTTAATCTACTCACAGTGGGGGTGGAGTGTTCCATGATTTCTGGTGAAAATTGTCATTGTTTTGTCATTTAATTGGGCCATCCAAACAGTTTCCCGTAGTTAGGAGTCTAGCTAAGTGACCTGAGCATTCAGTGGAACCTGGTGGCCACAATGAAGAAGTAGACTAGCTTCTTTTCTCACCTTTGTAAATAGTTGTTGCATTCTCACGATGCTTTTCTTTCTTTCTTAGTGGAAGAGAAAGCCAATACCTACCTCCTCCTTGGCATGAGCTTAGACGCTTGTGCACGCTACCTGCTGTTCTCTGGGCATCTGTCACAGGCACAGAGGATGTATGAAAAAGCCCTGCAGATTTGTCAAGGAATACAAGGAGAAAGACACCCACAGGTAAAGGAGGAAGGCAGTTCTGAGGAACAGTATATGTAAGCCAGGCCTGGTGGTGCAGGTACTCTGAAGATGGGCCTTAAGGTCACAGGTTCAAGGCTGCCTGGCCAAGTGAGGTCCCTTGTCAAAAGGAGAAAAAGACAAAGGGCTGGGGTGTATTTCGGTGGTAGAGAGCTTGTCTAGCATTGGCGAGGCTCTAGATTCAGTGCCTAGTATTGGTGATGGGCGTGGCCAGGCTGAACTGCATGTGAGGGTATAAAGGTTTATACACAGTCTGCTCACGTTCTTTCCACCAGCTTTCAAGTTCCCAACTACTTACTACTTGTTTCAAAGAGGGTTTGAGATTGCTGATTAGTCACTGGCTCTGCCTAGACCATTTTTTATGAGTCATGGTTTACACAGTAGTCTTCTTTGTACAAGGCAGGTCTAACCCAGTGTCTCCCTGTGCTGGGGACTAGACCCAGGGACTTTGCACCGACAAGTGCTCTACCACTGACCTGAATCTCTGCACACCAATTAGAAGCAACACCACAACCACTGCATTATAGAACCGTCTTCCATACCAGTTAGAACCTTCTAAGTAAATGTTAGTTAATATATGAGTGCCTTTGCCTCCTGGGTAACTGTGGGAGGTGAAATAGGGACTTAAAAATTTCTTTTTTTTCCTTTTGACAGGACTAGGGATTAAACCTAGGGCCTCATAAATTCAAGGACAGGACTCTACCACTGATCCGTGGCCATAGTCCTTAAACAACTTTTAAAACCTCTATCACAGAATTTTGTATGATTTTTCTTTTCTTTTCTTTTTTTTTTTTTTGAGACAGGGTTTCTCTGTGTAGCTTTGTGTCTTTCCTGGATCTCACTCTGTAGCCCAAGCTGACCTCGAACTCACAGAGATCCTCCTGGCTCTGCCTCCCAAGTGCTTGGATTAAAGGCGTGCGCCACCACCGCCCTGGCTATTTTGTATGATTTTTCAAAGCAGGCAAAACAAAGCCTTGTTAGGATGCTAAACACAGAATTGAGATCATCTGAATGCCTGCAGCCCACCATATAAAACAGACAAGACCAAACATGGAATATTTAGGATTTAATTCCGAGAGCCCGAATGGCATGTCACAGTAAGAAGCAAACCTGAATTAGAGCACCAGCTCCCTCTCTCTTTTTCAAAGTCTTAAAGAGACCCCCCCCCCCCCCCCCCATAATGCAGGTAATGTTTCTTCTCTGTAAAGCTCAGGATCATGGCAGGAATGCTGTTGTAATTCAGTGAGTGAGGCGTACAAAGCACTCGGAATGCTGGCTTCTCACCCCTGCTTCTAACTCCGTAACGTCTAGAGCGGGATATCCTGTTCCCATTCTGAGACTTCATCATTGCTGGCCATAGTATGGAGCTGACACTGTCTGCAGTACAGTGTGGATCAACAGATCCCTGCAGTTCGCCCTCTAATTTTGTGGAATCCTAATGAAGTTGAAGATGTGTGTGCGCAGTAACAAACGTCAGGTTAATGTTCTGTGTAGGTGTATTTGTAAAGAAAAGGCTGCTCTTTCTTCTAGACCATTGTGCTGATGAGTGACTTGGCTACTACTCTGGATGCACAGGGACGTTTTGATGATGCCTACATTTATATGCAGAGGGCATCAGATCTGGCAAGAGAGATAAATCATCCTGAGCTGCACATGGTGCTCAGCAATCTGGCTGCCATCTTGACACACAGAGGTAGGTGGAGCTGAAAGGACTGGTTCTCAGAAGGGTATTGCTGGGCTTTGAGGTAAAATGGTTTTGGGGGGTGGGGCAGGGGCAAATGACAGTGAAGAAAACCCTAGTCAGTGGTTCTCAGCCTGGGGGTTGTGACCCCTCTGGGGTTAAACAGCCCTTTACAGGGGTCACCTGAGACCATCGGAAAACACAGATATTTACGTCACAACTCGAAACAGAAGCAAGATTAGTTATGAAGTCGCAATGAAAGTAATTTTGTGGTTCGGGTCACCACAGCATGAGGAACTAAGGATCACAGCATTAGGGAGGTTGAGAACTACTGCTCTAAGTTAAAAGGCTGGCTAAATCAGGACAGAAAATGCATGTGTGTTAATGCACTATTTTGCTGAATTCACACACTTTCCATCTCTCTGCACGACCATGTGAAGGTAGAGAATACTTTGCAGTGATAGGTTCTTGTCTCTGTAGTGCTTTACAGATTCTTAAAATGTCTTCACAGGTACAGTTCCTCAGTGCTCTGAAGCCTCAATATGATACAACCCTATTTCCTGCTATTCCATATCACTCAGGGTTCCACCTGGTGTTTCCACAACCCTGGGATTATAAGCCTCTGTTGCATGCACCACAACTGTGAAATTTTTAAAGGGCATTAGTGGTTCTACAGCACTAAGTTCCTTAGAGCTGACTGACACTTACCCAGGTTCATCTTAAACCAGTTGTCAAGTACGAATGACAACCAGCACTAGGTGTCACTCCCCAAGCACCCAGTGAGTCAGACACATGCCCTCACTAGTAGTGGTTTCTCTTCAGTCACTTTGAAAACACCTTTTCTCCTCCCCTTTCTTTGGGTTATTCTAGAACGATACACACAAGCAAAAGAGATCTACCAGGAAGCACTGCAGCAGGCAGAGCTGAAGAGAGATGAGGTTTCTGTGCAGCACATCAGGGAAGAACTGGCTGAGCTGTCGAGAAAAAGTAGACTTCTGACTTAATTTTGTTAAGCTGTTCAAGTTCATTTTGTTGTAGAGGGTAATTTCTGGTAGCCCAAAGGAGTGACTGTTCTTCAGTGTCTGGACCCTAAGCAGAGATGTGAATCATTGTTGAAATTCAGCTTTCTTCAACTCAGCCTCGGTGAAGGACAGGTTGTATACACTGCCACGTTTGTTTTTAAATTTAGTTTACTCTGAGAGGAGGTGTTGGCCTCCAGCTTGGAGTCCTCCTACCTCAGTCCCCAGGTACTGCAACTGTTGATGGCAGGTGCACTGTGCCTGGCCCTACTTTTGTTTGTAAAGGTGCAACAGCCCTCACCCTGTACTGACTGACTTATAAGGGCTTGGTGTGAAGTAAGTGATGTTTTCCAGTGCAACATGTAAGGGGCCATCCAGCCTGGTCTGAGGAAACTGTAGATTAAGTGGCCAAGTTCTCCACGGTGTGGTCCTTACACCTTCCGTAAGATTTGGTTCATACTTTCTCTTCTCTGTCCATTTCTGGCAAACAGGAGGATTTTGGTAAGTTCTCTTACAGTCTTTTATTGAAGCATTGTGAGATTTAATGAATATGGGGGAAATGGGAATTCTAGTTGGCCGCAGTATGGAGTGTTAGCTTCTGAAGTGGAAGTTAGGCCCTTTGTCTCCTGGTTACATGTAACTACTAAAAATGGTGGTGGCAGAAAGAAGGAAGCCTCTCATCAGTGCTGTCTGAGCCCTGGGCTTCCTTTACAGTCACAGTCACCTAGTGGAGTCGAGCTGAACCCAGTACTAATACTGACAGCACTGATGTGTACCATTGGCAATGCGGAACCGCTGATCTGGATCCTACTTAGCTCTGGCTTTTTACTTTGCAATCTCTGTATTTACACCATGAAGTGAAGTGGGAAACCAATTAGATTCTTTGTCTGATGACTTAAAATGAATCGACTGTTATGTTGAAAAAAACATTATCATTGCTTCAGAGTACATACATACAAGATAACACGGATGGATGCTTTTACCTTTGCAACCTGGCAGATGGCCATTTACCTGAGAGAGAAGACAATTTTTCTGGGTGCCATGAAGGAACACTGGTGGTGTTGGCATTTCATGGAGGTGGGCGACGTGAGTAGGACTGGCCAATGGACTTTTGGTTCTATGTTTGTACTGGGAGAATCTTCATAATAAACTAGAGACTATGTCATATTGTATGTATTCTAATAATCTTTGAATCACAGAAAAGTAATCGACTGAGTTACTAAAAGGAAAACCCTAAGGTCCAAATTCTCGGAATTAAACCAGAGTTGTGTGTTGTGCATTTACCACTCACTCCCTAGCTAACCACGTGCTGACCATTAACCAAGAATAACAAGAGATAAGATTTCAATCACCTCTTGCTTTGAGAATGTTTTACTGTTTCATAATTCCAGAGTTAGCATAAGTAAAGTCTTGGGATTTTGAATCCTTCGTAGTGATTCACTTCATGGTCCTGTGGCTGGGGAGGCTGCAGTTTTCAGATAGACGTCTGATGTACGTGTTGCCAGGAGCATTCTTTTGCACTGTTATAAAAAAAGGCAGTGAGACAGAGGGACTGATCGCCTTTTACTGATTACAACTTTAAACAATTTACATTTAATTTCATATTAAAGTTTTGAACTACACCATGTTACTGGAGTTTTCAGGGAATAAGTGTATGTAAGACAAAATCACAGCATATGAAAATTTAAAGTGTAGTATAAAATTTCTCACTAAATAGACTGGAAAGTTGTCAGGATATTACCTCTACTGGAAGACCTTGATTTAGCTGTATGTGCATGTGTTACAGATACAGTGTTGGCCCACAAAATGCTACACCTTGATTTGTAGCTGACTTCATAATCTCAGTGCTTGCTTGCTCCCTCCTTAGTATCATGGTAAGGCGTACCTCCACCTCTCTAGGTAAACTTTGTGAGGATCTTGTTCTAGTTGTTTTGAACTAAGAATGATGCTGGATTTCATGTTGTGGTGAGCATGGAACAAGCTAGGCTCATCTGTCCTAAAGTGAACCCAACCTGGAACGGCAAAAGACCCTTAGGGTCAGTCATCATCATCATCATCTTTCAGGCCAGTTGGCCAGATGATTTACTAAGTTCTAGGCTATTACTGGAACTTGGCAGGGAGTGGGGGTGAGGTGAGCTTTCAGCAGTAAACTTAATCAAACACTTAGTCTTAAGTCTTCATTATATTTATGACTATTGTAAAGGTACACTTTGGACACTTGTAAACTTTACAAGTGATAAGAATCCTATCTCACTGTATAGCCTTGGCTGGCCCAGAACTATCTTGTAATCCAGGCTAGCCTTGTACGTTTAGTGGTGTGCCTGCCTCTGCCTTCCAATTGCTGAGATTAAAGGTGTGTGCTACCATGCATGGCTAAAGTTTATTTTAAGATCTCAAATGTCTGTCTTTGTTACTTGCTAAGGTATATGGGCAAATTTGAGCCTGTGTCTTCATCTATAATTAAAAACAAGGGGGGGGATTCGACACCAGTGGTACAGATGCTAAGGGGGGCTCAGGCAATGGTTCTAGGGTCTTGGGTTCTACAAGTTCTGGTCTCCTGAAGAGTCTGTGACCTCTTTTTCCCTTCCAGTTCTCAGTGACATTATCCCCAAACCACTAAGTATCTGTGCAGTAGAAGCCTGAACACCAAGATAAAGCTGTGTGAAAGCAAATCTTAAAAACACAGCAAGCAATTCATAATAAAAGTCATCCTCCAGTACCATAATTAGTTTAAAATTCAGTCTTTAAATTACTTGCACCTTTGACAACACTTTACTGGTGTTCTGTAGAAGCAGAGTGGGCACTGACGTAGAGATAGAAAAGGACTATATATTCAGTGGTTGGTTCAGGATGCAGCATAAAACAAGCCTGGAAGACCACAGTTCTGTACAGGTTGTTATCTTTTTAACTCAGCCAGATATGTGTCAAACTAAAGAAAAGTGGGTGTGTGTTTCTTGTTTGAAACCTGAGACATGAAGACCCTTAGGTCACAAATGATAGACTGTAGCTATGGACAGGATAGTCAAATTTATTTCAGAACAAAAGCTTTGTTGGGCTGCATCAAATGCAGAAGAATACTTAGGGGCATGGTTAAATTACCAGTGTGCATAAACATTGAGGTATGCCTCAAATAAGCCTTTAAACTTTAAAACTGAACTATAACATACCCATGCAGTAATATTTTTTTCAGTGCTGCTAATGAAGACAGTAGAGCCCACACTGGAAACTCCCAACCTGACAGTTCTGTTGCCCCTGCACTCAGACCTCATTCAGGCTTTGTGACAGGGTATGTATTAAACCTAAACATTTTCACAAGATTGAAACAGTCCCAGGAAAGTTGAATTTAGTGGAAACTGAAGTACAATGCCCATGACAGCCAGTACTGTGTAACTGTGCCGCGTGAGGTTGTTTAGAAGGCTGGGGTTAAAAAGATAGACAAAGAATTTAAAAAATGACCCCCAATGTTGATGTGCTGATTTCAATTTAAGTACACCAGATGCTACAGCAAGGGGATACACTGCAAAAAGGTCATCTATTTACAGAAGAGTGATTTAAAGACATCATGGTTTTCTTTACAAACAGATGTAAGAACAGGAATTGTCCACTTTTAAAAAACTCTACACTTCAACCTTCCACTGTTATAATCCACTGAATTGCCTGTATGAGAGGCAGGTTTTTTGTTTTGTTTTTTTTCCATTTGATTTTCCAAATGAATTTACATCATTTCTTCTTCATCTGTGGCCCTGGCTCCTCTGAGAAGTCTCTGGGCACAAATTAGGAGAGCAGAAATTCTTTTTTAATCTGCAATTCAAACCAAAGCCAGAGTTCCCTCCTGGGCACAGGTCAGTCGTCACTATCAGATAGTGTCTCATACTGCGCGGAGAGCAGCGGGGCAGGTTCTCGCTCCCAGATGCGGTTCTGCTGATGGGGAGCTGCTTGGTTGATGGCAGATGGGGCACACGAGATCGGGGTTGGTGGTGTACTGCTGAGCATCCGCATGGTCAGAGGGTTGTAAGGGAACTGGGTAGATCCTGACAAAAGGAAAATGAGATGTCTAGTGTCATTAGCATCTAATGCAGTGTTTACAGGATGGAACTGCGCAGGGGCATTCTAGTAAAATGGTCTTGTGATGCCTTGAAAACAATGGCAAGGAAAGGCCAGTGATCAGTTTAATTCTAAGAAGAGTAAGACAAGTAACCACCTGGGTAGGGATAAGTCAGTGATATCACATCACGCTTCTCCACAGGGAATCGAAGTATAGAGCTACTGAATACTAAGCTCTAATTAGGAGCCTACCCATACTAGTAACTTTCCAATAGAAATCAGAAATCCAGCTCTGAGAACATGGCAAGTACCCAGGAACATAACCAGGCTCTATGCAGTCTCCCTCGGCTGACGTAGATGTGCATGAGATTTAAAATGGGGCACGTGAACAAGAGTACTACTTGTCCTGTCCCCACAGTACCTCCTATCACTTTAAACCAAAGCATAAAACATGCATTTGATCAAGTCCTCTTCTGGTCTAAAAAACTCCTTCCCTAAAGTAAAGTCATGAGGTAAGAAAACCACTGGGGTAAGGGGCGTGGACAGGGGAGGAAGGGGATGAGGAAGGTTACAGAGTTCCCCGACACATGTGTGTATGTTGTGTGCTAACCTCCGCTAATGTGTGTATGCTCCTCTAAGCGACTACCAGTACATACACGTTTACACATGCCACAGAGGGTTAAAAGGCAGAAGCCTTGAAGTGTACACGTTTAAGAACTATGAAATTGTTAGGCATACAGGGAACCCACAAGGGGAAAAAAAATACAATTCTCTGAAACTCTAAAATCTGCAGCAGATATGCCAGTCTTAATCAAAAAAATGATTATTTTTGAAATGACAGTTAATTCTTGTTTGTATTGTGTATGATATGTGTGGGCATGCTTGTGCCATAACATGTGGGTGGAGGTCAAAGGTCAACTTTCGAGAGCTGATTCTTCTAAATGTTTATGTGGGTGGATTGAACTTAGGCCATTAGGTCTGTAGTGACTTTACACTAAAGCCATTTCATCATCTCACTGACCCCTATAGTTATGTGATTAAAAACACACATGCACGTGAGACACTGTGGAGATGTAAACCTACAGACAGAATGGCTTTTGTTAAAACATTACACTTCCTAGTTCTGGTTTTGATTACTTAGTAAAAGCTAAAGGCAAGTCACTACAGGTGACATTTCATCTGGGTACAGTCCATGGAAGAGCTAAAACCAGACTTATTTGCACATACTGGTTACCAACCAGCATAGTGGATGTATGGATCACATGAATATAAAATCTCCTGTGGAAAGTAGAGCCAAGTAATGATAGAGAAAATACAGTTCTGCGGGGCGGCGGTAGTGCACGCCTTCAATCCCAACATTCGGGAGGCAGCGGCAGGTGGATCTCTTTGAGTTTTGGGAGGCCAACCTGGTCTACAGAGTGAATTCCAAGACAGCCAAGGCTACAGAGAAACCCCAACTCAAAAAAAAAGAAAAGAAAAAGCTACAGTTCTTGCCCAAACCATAACATCTATTCAAAAGCAGGTAATATTAGCAAAGCACTGACATAAAAATGACATCTAATTTATCAGTTAAATGAGGCTCCTCAACACTCCCCACCTGTGGAAGAGGGCCTGTCTTCCCAGGCCCATCCTGGTGTCTGCCTGTGGTAATCACCTTCTGAATGTACAGAGGAGACTGAAGAAGGTCGTTCAGTCCCTAAGTAGCTTTGCCCAGGAATAGGAGATTTAGACTTCCGGCTGTTGGATTTGTTGATCAGCTTTGGTTTGCATACTCCTAAAAGTGAAATTCAAGTTACTATATTAACTGCCGATAATTCTCAGTAACAGCAACAAACCTCCCAAAATGCTGATCATATAACACCAAGTGAAAACCCAGCGGTAGCATGGAAACTCCAGATCCTGTGCGCAACTAAAGATGCAGATTGTCTTTTAAGGAGCGGGTAGGGCACATCATCCTATAAACTTACGAGCATGGTGACTGCTGGCCTTAAGAGTGGGTAATGGTAATAAATGTGTGCTTCCCTCTCCCCCACCTCAATTAAAAGAAGTAAATGGAGGACTTAGGCCACTCAAGTGTGTAAAGGACAGGCTGCAGCAGATATGATCCCAAAGTCCACAGCGCCGGGACACACATGACTAGGTTCTATGACAAAATATTTAAAGAAACCACATCACTTAGCACATTTTTTTATCTCAGCCCCAGCAGTTTTATCCACCCCAGTTGTAAACAACCAGTATCATTTTAACTTCCTAATAGTTGCCAAGTGATCTTAAAACACAGAAATATACAACTAATAAAAATTAGAAGGGCAGAATTAAGACTTCACTTTCTAGAATAGTTAAGTCTTGATACTGTCTTCAAGGTTACTACGTGTAAGTATAGGGCAGGGAAGCAAACACCAAATATTCATTGTTTTAACTCTTAACCACAAAGATTTTTACCTGAAAACAGGAAACAAACCTAAAAACAAACCATAAGAGATAACTTGATATAAATACTGAAAGCATAGTGTTCCTAAGATGTTTTTTGTTGGTTTGATTCATAGGATGTAGATGATCTCACACTAAATACATATCTTGTGTTTGCAAAAAACTTGACTAATTTCTATTCATCCGATAGCTTTGTGGGTTCAAGCAAATCTTTAAAAAAAAAAAAAAAAAAAACAAACATTCTCCTGAGATGTGTGGGGTAGGGATGCAGGTATCAGTTCTTCCTTCTGTCCTGATGGTACTAGGGATCAAGCCCAGGTGGGCAGCATTGGTGGCCCATGCCTTTGCCACCAAATGGGGCAATGTGGGGTTTTTAATCCCTTTCTGTGGCTTGCAGCTGTACTGAGATTTGGTCATATTTATCAGAATAGTAATATGACCAATACAATAGTAATAGTAAATGACATAGCAAACAAAACACACTGGGGCTGGAGAGATGGTGCAGTGGTTAATAAGAGCACTTGTTACTCTTGCCCAGGGCCCCAGGTTCAATTCCCAGCACCCACATGGTGGTTCACAACCTTCTGTAACTCCAGTTCAAGTGGATCCAACACCCTCTTCTAGCACAGGAGTTCTCAGTGATCCATCAGAACACTGAAATAAAAACCTTACCTGAATGAGGTGATGGGTCCCCTTCATCTCTCCGAGTCTCACTGCTGGTCACAACTGAGGTACTGGCACTACCAGGCACAATTCCCACAGGTTGGGGCATGACAACACCATGATCTTCAACTTTATCATCGAAACTTCCCATGAGAGCCTTTCTAATGATGTCTTCTAGACCAAGATTACTGGCAGGATCAGCAAAAGAATGGCTTCTTGAGCTAACTGCACCTGGAGAGAGAAGGCAGTGTACTGCTGCTTGTTTCTGAGGCAGATCATAGCACAGGGAAACAGGGAAGAGAAAGAAACCCTGGGCTCTTGCAGCAGTCAAGACACTGGCCTGATGCTGAGAACCTTCATGGTGACATGCAGCACCCATCAGATCGTCCCTACTCTCTGGTGTGCTCACTTGTCAGCACGTACTTAGGACTCTTACCTGATGTAGTAACTGCGGGCAGATTGAAGATCTCAGTTCCTGGCTGCGCAGCTGCTGTATTCAAACAAATCTTTAGGTTAATTGAGATGAGATAATCATGACACAGACTCAAGAAATTCTAGAATAAAGTTAACCCTTTGATTTTCTACGTTTCATTTATTATGTGGAAATGAAATGAAAATACCTTTCTTGGGGCAGGGAGGCTATTAAGAAAAAAATCAGGTCAGGTAGAAAACTCGAAACACGAATAAGATAATTCACCAAAGAGGAAGAGATGTTACATTGCTGAGGGCAAAGCAAACAGGAAAAAGTCATTGGCAGAATAGGAATCCAGGTTTCCTAGGGATGAAGGCTTGGACTTCAGACACCACTAAAAGTACCAATAGTCCAGTTGGAGAGTGTTTAAAAACCACCTCAGTGGATGGATACTGTGGAAGCAACTTGCTACCAGGACTAAGTGGAAGCTTTTTTGTACTCAGGATATTCCCTGGGTAAAAAATAATCTGCCATGATCCATCGTTAAATTCCGGTAACTATACACTTAATAATTTACAACTTGAATAAAAAATGAAATGAGGGGGCTGGAGAGATGGCTCAGAGGTTAAGAACACTGGCTGTTCTTCCAGAGGTCCTGAGTTCAATTCCCAGCACCTACATGATGGCTCACAACCATCTGTAATGAGATCTGGTACCTTCTTCTGGCCTGCAGGGGTACATGCAAACAGAACACTGTATACATTAATAAATAAATAAATCTTTAAAAAATTTAAAAAAAAATGAAATGAAAACCACCATTTTGTGCCAGAAGAAGGGACCTGGAGACATAGGTTGTTTCTATCACTTATTTGCTGCTGAGAATGTTAAAAGGAAAAACCAATTTTGGAAGTAAGAAGGTGCCTGAATAATGAATGATACCTGAGCACTGTACACTATGGGAGGAGACTTGCCTAAGGATTAGAGCCATTTATGAAGAGCATATGTGCCTAGAAATTACCATTCTTGACCAGAGCAGCTGACACCTGACTGGGGGAGGTCGGCACTAACAGCAGGACTGGAGGATAGCGACTACAGACAGTCTGACTTCCAGAGACATGCGACACAGCGGGCAAAGTCAGCCTAGAATAACAGTTTGTAGAACTTACTCAGCGAACCGTTCCTGACTGAACCATAAGAGTAAAAAGCAATCAAAGATGACCCCATGAGAGAGGATGTGGTAGCACATGTACGCTCAGCACTTGGTGGGCAGTGGCAGGAGGATCTCTGTGCCAGAAATAGAGACCCTGTCTCAAAAATTCAGATGAATGTAATTCAAACAATTCTAATACCAAACACTCAGAATGTGGCTCTCCCTTCACTTGAGCATACAGTTACGTGTGCTGCTTTCATATATAGATCAGAATGACCTGGCAACTTAGTAAAATGCCATTTTCTACTTGGTTTTAAAAATATAGACAGAGTCTTATGTAGCTCTGATTGTCCTGGAACTTTATGTAGACCAGACTGGCCTCAAACTCCCATTTTCTAAATTCCCAGGGCCTTATAATTTGCATATTAATAAGCCCTCAGATAGTCATGGTGCAGTGTGAGGCCTCCTTGTCTTAAAGAAGATGTGACAATTGTGTATAAATGATAGGGAAGAAAGCACCTGAGACCTGACTTAACAGAGGAGGACAAGAAAGGAATAGATTGAAGTTATCTGGTTATGAAGAGCAGGAACTTCCTGTGGGGAGCGGAGTAAATGTTCAGTTTTAGAAAGACCCAGGAATATATTCTAGATAAAATAAAAAGCTGGGCTGGATGGTGGTGGCACTCACCCTTAATCCCAGCACTTAGGAGGATCTCTGAGTTTTGAGGCCAGCCTGGTCTACAAAGTGAGTTCCAGGACAGTCAGGGCTGTTACACAAAGAAACCCTGTCTCAAAAAAAAAAACCAAAAAAAAAACTGGACTTCAGACACAAATTCAAAGGTTTTCAGTATGAAATTCATTTAATGCCCTAAAATTAGTGTTCAAGGGAAAAGGTGTTGAGAGCCCTGAAGAAAACAAGGGCCAGGCTGAGCTGAGGAAGCTAGAAAGGGCTGAAAGAGACACCCCTGAGGCAACAGAAGGCCTAACTGCAAAGTCAGGGAGGGAGGCGGCCCCTTGAAGCGATGCTTAAGGACAACGCCACTGTTCTGTCGTCCCACAGGAAACAAATGGAGATACTGAGTCGCAGTTTTCTTGGCTTGGTGGCTTTCGAGTTTTCAGCTCTATTTCCCAGTAAGGAGTCAGTGATGCCCTAGAACCACTGGTTCTTTAGTATAAATTCCTTTTTCTATAGCCAGAGCTCTTACAATAAAAAATAAAACAAACAAAAAAATCCCAGGTTCTTGGGGCTGGACAGATGGCTCAGTGAATAAGTGCTCTTCCAGAGGATGTAGGTTTGATTTCCAGCATCCATGACAGCTTACAGCCAGCTGTAACTCCAGTCTCTGGGGATACAACATCCTCTTCTGTCCCTTGTAGGCATTGCACATGTGGTATACAAACATGTAGGCAAAAACGCCCATACACATAAAATGAAAAATAAAATAACTCCAGACTCTAACACAATTTTGTTAGTTTTGGCCTTAAAACTCCAGCACACTATCAGGTAACTTTTACAAAACACTTGTGACACCACCCCCCCCCTCATCAACATAGACCTCAGTTTAGTAAATGCCTGCTGAATGACCAGTTTGCTGAGGACAGTGTGAAAATCCCATCAAAGGAAGAGCTATCAAGTAGTCTTCATGAACTCTCAGCATGCTCTGTCAAGAATTTCCTCCCCACTAGTCAGTCAAGACAAAACTAGAGGGTGAAAATGGTCCCCAACAACCTGCTATCCCTCGCCTGTGTGTCTGTATGCTTAGAAAGGTCATCTTTAAGTCAAGAGACTGTACGTGAGAGCACTGATACGTTTTGTTAGTGATTTTTGAAGACTAAATAGAGGCAACTGTTGAGGACCGGAGATCAAAGGCCTCAACATCATTAGAAAACAAAGGTAGTGTTTCTAATGATGGGGAAGGTAAGCTTAGTCACTGTAAGTCTGACAGTTCTGGTCGGCATTCTACAATTTGTTGCCGCTTAAAGAGAATCCAGGGTATTCCTATCTTGAAACCCCTTCTACTCTTGGGAGTTACTGCTCACTTTTCTATAATAAATCTATATTTACTGTGCTAAGATGAAGAAAAGAGAGGAAAGATACATCTAATAATTTAGAGATAGAATAGGTTCACAATGAGTTCACCATTCAATAGAGAGTAGCATGCAATGAATATTAATCACGAGTGGTAGAGATGTAATTACACACCTGTCTGGCAGTTCAGCTTTAGAGCCCAGATTTCTTTTGACAGGGTCAGGATACTAGCAAATCATAGATCAGACAGAGACAAGTCTCTCTAGATTCTCTATCATTGGTTAATAAGACTGGCTGGCAAGTGATGGCGGCACATGCCTTTGATCCCAGCACTTGAGAGGCAGAGGCAGGTGGATCTCTGTGAGTTCGAGGCCAGCCTGGTCTACAGAGCTAGTTCTAGGACAGCCAGTGCTGTTACACAGAGAAACCCTGTCCTGGGAAACAAAATAAAACTGGCTGGTAGCAGAGGACATGCAAATGATAGTCTAGCAGCGATCTGCTGAGAGCAAGCACATCAGCCCAAAGGAAAGCAAGGGTCTGCCATACAGTTTTATGGAGACATTTCCGAAAAACCTTGGGGACTGAGTACTGTGAGTCCTGAACTGTTAGAGGGTACATCGGTGGAAACCAAGATTCAGGTTAGAATGCTTGGTTGGAGTTCCAGCCCTGTTACTTCTTGGGTAACCTTCATCAGTTCTTAAATCTCTGACTCAATTTGCTTTCTCATTTATAAAATGGAGATAACTACATGTAATGTGCACGATGCATGCTACTTAATCTTTTACTACAATTAGTTTGTCATAGTTGCATCTGTATGCCACATGACTGCACTGAGACCCTTGAGATTCGGTCAGGTCCTGGTAAGTTAGAAGACAGCCAGGAGGAAGCAACTATAAATCATCCTGTCCAATATCCAGAACTAGTAGTTCCCCAAACAGCAGGGAAGAGGTGGCTTCAGAGTAGTGCACTGACACCTTGACACCTGGTTTTCGGCACAGTGTCCTGTTGCTTAGCTGTTCAGGTTGCTAATGGAAAGATATTCTTACACTATAGTTATAATGATAAGTTTAGGACAGATAATATCATTTATTTGAGTTACTCAGAAGACTTTCAAAAGATAAATAGAGATAATATACTTAGAACAAGAACATGAAGAATGATTGATAAAATAGGACTTAGAGGCAAGACTCATGAAAAACATGCTTTTCAAATATCTGAAGAAATGTTATGTGGAGATGGCTCAAACAGATGAAAGTAAAACAAATGGGCTTTAAAAACAAGACACAGACATCAATAAAAACCTACACAGAACTAATTTAGTCCCAAGTAAAGAAAAGTGTGCCCTAGACCCAGCATTAGTTCCCCATGAAGATGAATGGCTTCACAAACACCCAAGTTCCTGTTTCCTAAGAAGGATCTACTTGCGAATTTGCCAACATTGGATAGATCAAGATGCTCTATAAAAACCTTCAAACTCAGGATTATAAAAAAGGCAACGTTGGAGATAGCATTGTTAATGCATGTTTTATTTGGGGTTCATGAAAGAAATCCCACTTACCCATATCAGAGTCACCTCCACCAGAGGAGTTCAACTTACGAAAAATTTCCTGCTTCTTTGATTTAACCATGGGTGATGTGCTTTCGAGCTTGGTGAAGAATGAAGGCAAGTAGCTTATACTTCCTGGTGATCGAGAATCATTCCTGTCAGGAATACAGTTCAGTCTGTTAGAATCCTGCACTCCTAACCCTGGGAACATTCCTTTTAATAACAGACATAGAATACTCAAAAAACTACTGCTTCCCCATTCTGTGTTTGCTACCAGCCTAGGAAAGAGCATGTGACCATAAACTCGTTCAGAAATAGTCAAATGCTTTTTGGCTTTGAAAGATAAAACAGCAAATTTTGGATTAGAATGAAGATGATCTACAGCATAGTTTATTTATTGGTTTTTCTGAGACAGGGTTTTTTGAGACTGTAGCTGTGACTGTCCTGGAGCTCTGTAGCCCAGGCTGGCCTGGAACTCACAGAGAGATGCCTGCCTCTGCCTCCCCAGTGCTGGGATCATAAGTGTATGATACCATGCCTGGTTAATCTACAGCACAAATTCTTAAAGAATAAAATGGCAAAGTATTAATTGGAAAACTTAGAAACAGCTTATCAAGTTAAGCACAAACTATGGTTATACAAGCTAGGCACTAGTTTACTAGCAACATCCTTCAAGTACACTAGTCGTGACTAGTAAGACACCTACCTGTAAAATAACAGGCTCATATCTAGCCAAGCAGTTGGACTTCAGCAAAATAGCTGCAGTATCTACATAAAATTGCCTAACTATTATAATCATTTTAAGATAAACAACAGAGGAACTGAGTTTTAATACAAAGAATTTCATATTTCACTGGTAGCTTCCTATACTCAAAGTTTAATAAACTTCCCCTAACAGAGATGGTAACAGAACATATTGCTGACAACACTATCTAGTCATATGTATTCATTCACCACTTACACACAAAAACACTGTGAAGAAAGACAAAAAGAAGACATGATCCCTGTGCATAAAAATTCAATTTGGGAAAGCATGAATATATAATGATCTTCTCCCTTATTTTATTGAAGGTAATAACATGTATTATGTTGCCTACAAATATGTACAATTAATTCTCAGAAATTCATCAGCAGCCTAGAATTAGAAAGACCTGTTTTAAAACTGGACTCTCCTCTCCCTACCAGCCTTGGCCACCCTCAAATCATGTATTTGACCCTTGGCATTAAAGGGTGTTAATGCCAAGAAAACAGTGTGACTCTCAAGAAAAGAACGCAGACAACAGAGAATACAAGGGAATACAGCAGGAAATGAAGCTTTGTAAGCCTGGTCTTGGAACAAAAATGCCACGCTAGTGACTGAACGCTTTCCTCAGTGTGCCTTATGTCTACCTGCTCTGCTGAGGTCGGACAAATGCAGGGCAGTTAGTAACTCAGGTCAAAGTCAGGGTTAGAATGAGGTGAGAGGCCAACCTAAGACAGAGCGCCTGTGTGGCCTGGGCAGGCGTCTCCATGACGGGTAAGGTGACCCGCTGACGTCCCACACAACCTAAGTCAGAAGCTCATTTTTTAGTAAAAGGGGATCTGTAGGGCCCTGGCCCCGTTTTTGGGTAACTGTTGCCTTGCTTGCTGACCTTGACCTTGATATCCTCCCTATGCTAATTCCCTCCCAGGTTCCACCCTCCTGATTGCTTAAGGGAAGTTCCTTGTCTGTGTGTCCTGCATAATGGGCATTAACAGATTAGAAGCAAGATTGTAAAACATTGGTAGCGAACTTCTGACTTCTGCCCTCCGGGGTTCTCCCACTGTGCTGTAAGCCTGTATTTAAGACCTCCTCCCTCCTTTAATAAACGGCATTCGGAATAAAAAAAAAAAAAAAAAAAAATGAGGTGAGAGGAAAGTCTACAAGGCACAATCTGTACAGTCCACAACATTTAATTTAGGATGCGTACTCAAATGCTGGCTGAACCGCCACCACCACCTGCTGCTCAAAGGGTCTAGAAGGAGTAACTTTCAGGAGTAATGATGAAGTTTCTCTAACTTGTTTAATGTGATGCTTTGGCTAACATCTAGTATAGTAGTATTAGCTCATGGGGAAAATATCCTTAGATGTTCTTCCCAGAGTCCTAGT
>CABHPQ010142450.1:0-39079 GCA_902168405.1 Peromyscus aztecus
GTGCAAAAGAAACCATTAGAGGCATTAGGATGGGGGTGTGAAAGGGGGAAAGTCAACAACATATTGAACATACTGTAGCCAGGGTGGGCGAAGCATTTCTTCTTAGTTGTGTCTCCTTCTTAAGAATATTTTTATGGGTTAACATGGACTGGGAGATCCACACCAGCTCTTGAGAAATATGAATATCAGCAGAGGGATGTACACCATCAACGGTGGGATGTAGTTTTCCCACGACTCCTGCTCTTCATCTTCACAGGGACAGCTTCCTTAGTCAGGGGATTCCGTGGACCCAATCTCCTCTTATTTTGCCCTCATATGTTTCCTGAAGGGAAAAAATGCTGATGGTCGGTATTGGGTTGAGAATTAGGGGACTAAGCAGTGGCAGGAGAGGCCTGTAATGTAACAGAGATTGTTATTAAGGTAGCAGAGAGGGAGGCTTCCCAGGGCTGGGGGTGGGGCGTTGGCTGGGATATGGCTTGGCCACTAGGTCATGGATGCCCTTTCAGGAGATTTTGTTGTTCTGCAAGGGGTGGTGTCTCTTCCATTTTCTCTGTCCCTGACTTGTCAGTGAGAGGCAAGCCATCTTGCTAGTTGGTGGGATGATGTTGGACATTTCTGGCTGGGACCAAAATAGGTCTTGGTTGGTCCTTTCTGTGGAAAAACAAAAGTAAAAAACCTTCTTCCTGTTGTGAGGAGGGGGTCAGGTCCCTTCCATATTCCATCCTTGGGATAACACCATTATATCAAGATGCAGGAGTGTTTGGAGTTTTTGTAGACAGAATATTTTAGGGTGGTCAGGGCCATTGTCAAGTGTGTTGTTAGAGATGTAGATGTTCATTTTTTTGTTTTAAAGTTGAGCCTTTAGAGTGTGATTGATTTTATTTAATTTTGTTCTTTGGTTTTTGGTTTTTCTTTTTTCCTATGATCCCTTGGCTCTGGGATTTTAAGAAATCCCCATGTGGTGGGTAATCTACCATTGTGAGCAGAAGGCCTTGTTTTGAGAGTTGGTAAAAGTGGGACCATTGTTAGTTTTTGTTTGTTTTGTTTTTAATTTAGGACAGGGTATGTGAGTTATGCCCAGTCACAGGTAGGGACTGAGGGAGAGTGGGAGAACCTGGCAGCCAGGTCCAGCTTTGATATGTTAAATAGGCACCTCAGCCTCTTGTCCCAGGTTTGAAACAGACATTTATTAGGGATAGAAGGTCAAGTTAAAAATTAGCTTTATTTAAACATTGACCAAGATGGAATCTTGTCAGAGCCAACATCTGGAAACTTTCTAGTTATGTGACTTCAATATACATATTGTTGGGGTTTATATGGACAAAACCATATACCACCATACCTTTTTCATGAGGCTTTACTATTATACTGTAAGAACTACAATTCTCAGAATCCTAGGAGGTTACTTGGTCCATGAGCAGGTGTTATCTCTCAAGAACTACAATTCTTAGCATTCCAGGAAGTTACCTGGCCTCCAGGCAGGTGCTATCTTTTAAGACTATTTTAATTAATGAATCTACCTATTGCCTTGACTGCTGACAGTATGCTGTACAGACTGGACCAGCAAGACACAGGAAAAAGACAGTTGAACTTGGACAAGACAAGGCAGAACAGTCCTTTGAGAAACCTGCTTCACAGAAGAGTCTGCCAAATATTCTGCTGGACACGGAGGAAAGTGACTGAAGAATTTTGTCAATGCAAGGCAGGACAGCCCTTCAAATTTCCTGCTTCACTGAAAAGTCTGTAAGGTAGTCTAGGCCTGTAAACAGAAGATGGATGCCCCATATTGCAGAGGAACTTTGGTTTACTGTTAGGTAGTATTGCATCCTTCTGGGGTCTTTGATGGAGTTAAAGACTAAATAGTTAGAGTTATAGTTTTCCGTAAGACGAATTGCTAAATGGTCTTATTAATAATAAAAAAAAACAGAGCAAGATATTTGGCATAAATTCTGAAAGATCAGAGAGACAGAACAAGCCACAGCCAACCTCATCTCACCAACTCCACAGCTGATCTTGATTCGTCGGAGTGAAAGCCTCTGAGTCCTCAGTCCTGAGTGTCACAGTTGAACTGCTTAAAAGCCTCTAGTTCCTGGTCCTCATGTCTTATATACCTTTCTGCTTTCTGCCATCACTTCCTGGGATTAAAGGTGTGTGTCCTTCCCAAGAAAAGATCTCAAGTCCTGGGATTACAGATGTGTGCCACTACTGCCTGACCTCTATGTCTTATTTGGCGACTGGCTCTGTTCTCTGATCCCCAAATAAGTTTTATTGGGTGCACAAATAAAATATCACCACGGTTTTCCTTAGTTATGATAGAAAGTAAATTAGGTATAAAACTTTGGAATTACTAATATAAGATAAATAATGGAGTATTTTCTCTGAATTTACTAAATACAAATGGACCAGATATTGTAAATGTAATTTTTACTTGATAACTGCTTTGTTGTATATAGCTTTACTATGTTAAAGTTAAAACCTTTCACTTTTATTTAGATAAAAAGGGGGAAAGGTCGTAGAATATTAGTTTAAGATGTGCTACATTTCTTTATGGTGTGGAATATTTGTTTAATGAAGCAAAGAGGTGTGACAATCCTTTTTATGTTGCATTTGTTCAACACTGTAAAGCTGTGTTACTATGCCTGTCTAAAATACCTGATTGGTCTAATAAAGAACTAAAAAGCCAATAGCTAGGCAAGAGAGGGATAAGTGGGGCTGCCAGGCAGAGAGAATAAACAGGAAGAGAAAATTAGGCTCAAAAGAAGAGAAGGGAGCAAGAAAAGGAGAAGGAGAGGAAAACACAAGGGGCCGACCACCCAGCCATATAGCCAACCATGGAGTAAGAAGGAAAGAAAGATATATATATATAGGATAAACAAAGGTAAAAAAGCCCAGATCAAAATATAGAAGAATAGAAATGAGTTAATTTAAGTTAGAAAAGCTGAGGTAAAAAGCCCAGAGACAAAACATAGAAGATGAGAAACCGATTAATTTAAATTAGAAAAGCTGGCTAGAAAAAAGTCAAGCTAAGGCCAGGCATTCATAAGTAAGAATAAGTCTCTGTGTATTTATTTGGAAGCTGGGTGGGGGGTCCACAAAAAGTTGAATTCCCCAAGGAATGGAGCTGACTGCAAAGAGGGGCTCCCGAAGCTCGCTGTGGCAGGACGATGGGTGAGTCTGGAAAGAGGAGTGAGAGAGGACTCTCCTTCTTTCCTGGAGTTCTGGCTTTCAGATATGCCAGAATCCTTCATGTTCCCTTAATTCATGCTCTGTCCCAGATTCCGCGTCAGTCAATTCTGCAAGGAGCCATGGGACATTTTATTATAAAGCTGGGTTTAGAGATGTCAGTCTGAGCTTTAGGGATGCTCCTTGCTTCTAGAACATTTCAGGGTACTGAGCTAAAAATATCCATACATTTTATAAATACAATAAGTCATAAATTCATACTGACATTTACACTTGACATTAACAAGTTTTATTTAATGTGTAAAACTTAACTTGATTTTTAAAAATAGATATCTTTTTCTCTTTCTAAAAATTTCAGATTATGAATGAAATTAGCATAATTTTATCTACTTATAATTGTATATAAATAGTTCATATATGCCATAGGATTTGGAATTAAAATTAGTCACAATTTTATGAAAAAGAAGTCTTCCCAGGAAAAAAAGAAAAACAGCCTTCTGTTTAATTGTTCTTAAAGTTTAGAATGTATCCATATATAATATTGGGTCAAAGTATTGCATTTCTTTTTTTTTTTTTTTTTTTTTTGGTTTTTCAAGACAGGATTTCTCTGTATAGCTTTGCACCTTTCCTGGAACTCGCTTTGGAGACCAGGCTGGCCTTGAACTCACAGAGATCCACCTGCCTCTGCCTCCCGAGTGCTGGGATTAAAGGTGTGCACCACCACCACCTGGCAAAGTATTGCATTTCTTAAAGTCATTTGAAATAATTGAATATTTGTTTAGTCCATCAAGTTTAGAAAATTTTGTCTTATATAAATTATTTATATATGTTTACTTACTATTCTTCCTATAACATACAGTATTATACATATGTATTTATATATTGATAAAATACATATACAGTCTGTACACACACGTTTGTACACAGTCATTTATCTATATTCAGTTATATTTATTACTATTCTCAATGCATCATGTCCCTTCTTTGTTCTATAACTTAAATACTAAGATATAATTCCTACTATTATTGACATATGATGGGACTAAGAAGAAAAGATGACCTACTTGAGTCAAAGATGAAGAAGACTTACACATGACTAAATGTGCATGTATGCATACATATTCATATCAATATAAGGAATATTTGTGATGATTGCACTATTTATTTACCTTAGAGAATGATCATTTCTCATATTTAAAACAATGTCTGTCTTCTTCTATATGTTCCATATCCTCCGTGAGCATGATGAGCTGCTTATTGAATGATGGTTCTCTGTCAGGTGGAATGAAATATTTCTGAAGGTTTAGGGTTAGAATTTATGTCCCTACTATATAATGTTAGTTTTCACTAAGTTCCATGATAGGGCATGAACATTCTAAGAAGTGACTTAGAACATGTCCTGAACTCAGTCCTGCTTTTCTTTATTTCAATGTGGAGCAGCAAGCTACATTTTGGATGAAGAGGGGATGCTAGACCACATTCTTCATGTTCATTTATGCTTAGTGGTGCTTTACCATGTCCTGGCAACAGTGTTTTACCTGCAATATAAGCTCTTTCTTCCAAATGTGCAAAAGGTTACAAATATTGGCAGCAACTACAGATATGTAGAGTTATAGAGAGACATGTCACTCTTAGTTAGAGACTATAGTTTTCAGAAGTAGAAATCCCAACAATGAAAGAAGCTGTTCCACACAAGAGGCACTCATTTTCAATATACACTACTGTGTTGAAACTTATGTAAATGGAGACCTTGAAAAGTGTCAACCAAATTCTGGATTCTTAGCTGAGTCTTCAAAAGACCAATCCATGCCTCTAATAGGCAAGTTACATTAGGATAAGAGAACACGAAAAAAGTGAGTTCTACAGCATAAAAACAATGTGACACTGCTATCAAGTGTGTTTCTTTGTCAGAAGGCCTGCAAGTGTGTAATATCACAAAGGAGAATAAAGTATATTGCACATCTTAAGGTGGGATTCAGAAGACACAGAAAGAAAATCAGTACACAGAATTAGTGTGAATAAAATGTAAGTATTCCATGGCTACTATATGGGTGAAATGAAAGCATTGAACCTAGGGGCTGGCAGCACCTAAATGACCACTTATAACAGTTCTGAAGTGATATTAGATCAGTCATCTAGTCGATGACAGCCACAAAATCTTCTGAATCTTAAAAGGAAGGGATATATATGCCACTTATTAAATATTTGGGTTACGACATTCTGGGGCAACATCACCTGACACTCTCTGTATCTTGAGTTTTATGTAGCAGTGTATCCTTGAGGCCATTGGTGTGTGTTCTTTCCTGGGGACACGTTAGCAAGCATTATTCACTCCAGACAGACCACAGATGATTCTATCCAAGTCTACATCAGTGAACCATTGAGTTTATTAGGGTTATTTACAGGGAGTAGTCATTTTTAGGAGCATGGATGACTGAAAGGCATTATGTATCACCAAAACACCCACTCCAGGCTGGGTGATGGCTCATGAAAGCTGTGTCGCTCGATGTCCCTTCAAAATTTGCAGGTAGGTCTGCCAGTTGCAAGGTGTCACCCCAGAATTGTTTCTGCCACACAGCCTTGCAGACGTCTTAAGAATCTTGTTTGAGCTCTTTAACTTTTCTTTATCTCCCTAGTCTTAGGAGCCTCCTCCTCTCTCATGGACAAAATGTTACAGCTCAGAGGACATTACTGTGGATGACCTGACTGTAGAATTAAACAGACAGACCATTTTCAGTTTTATAGCTTTATCATATCCTCTCACCCTGCTTCCTAGTGATGCATATTTTAATTATTTCTTACATATAAAGTTTTTCCTTACAAATTTATTTAGAATAGAAATGATGCTGTAATGAATAACTTTGTTTATGACTTACTTCCTCATATTTTATTCTTTGTATATCTTTAAGTTGTCTGCTTTCATTTTTCTCACACTGATTCTATGTAGAGGAACAATGTATTCTCTTCTTTCTTCCTTTCGAAATAAGCCTCATTTAGTCACAGATTCTTTTAGAGTAATGCATTTATGGAGTATAAATTAACATTATCCAGTGACAATCAAATATCTCAGATATATTTGAAATGATAATGTATACTACACAGCAAAGAAGCAATCAGTGAATAGAATAACTGTTCATTCTACAGTACTGCATAGTATGTACCCTAATGAGAAATCATGCAAGTCTTAATTACATTCAAAACATCTACAAGCAAAGCACAAGTGTTAAAATACTATTGGTTCATTAAAAGGCAGTATGAAATTTGTTTGACTACATCAAATACCATGGAACAATTGTCCACACTTTCCAGATCTATTTAAAGACAGAATAGAATCTTGGCTCAGCAGAGTCTCTGGAGATCTCTTCTGACTCATACTGTAAATACCTCCATGATAAAGTGGTTTTGATTCAAGTGAAAAATTGATGTTGAAAACCCCTTGGACCCATTCCACTGATATTTCCAATTAAGAAAAAAATTGAACATCAGACTTCCCGAATGTAACATCCATCATTGTATGGTTGCATCAGGAATTGATTCTAGTTCCTACTGAAGTTTTCATTACTAATGTATATTTCATGAGGAACGTGGACGATGTCCCAGAAGACTGGCTTTTTTTGAAGATCTAAGAAGAGGGAAATGCAAAACGCTACCAGTTAGGCAGTCAATGATGCCACTTCCATGTGGAACGTGTAACCTGTTGCTCTTCTTACCTGCCAGCTGTGGTTAATTTATCATTTCCTTCACACTTCAGCAGCTGAACAGTTCAGGAAATTTCCTCAAACTGTACAATTGTCTCTCTATACTAAAATAAGTTTACTATCCCTGCTCTGGGTTTCTTCTACTTCATTTCCATCATGGGTTATGCCCCACAGTTTTATCTCTAATGTAATGCAAATCAATTCTAAAGGTTTATCTCTAGCTTTGGGTTTAATGCTTTTCAGCCAGAACCATCACAAAATTTTAATGCTTTCAGTTCTCTCTTCCCATATGATTTTTTTTTGTTGAAAGGCTCATTATGTCAATAATTCTTTTTTTAAAATTTATTTTATTTTATTTTACAATATAATTCAACTTTACATATCAGCCATGGATTCCCCCATTCTCCCCCCCTCCCGCTCTGCTCCCTCCCCCCAGTCCACCCCCCATTTCCATCTCCTCCAGGGCAAAGACTCCCCCAAGGATTGAGATCAACCTGGTGGACTCAGTCCAGGCAGGTCTAGTCCCCTCCTCCCAGGCTGAGCCAAGCGTCTGTGCTAAGCCCCAGGTTTCAAACAGCCAAATCTTGCACTGAGCACAGGACCCGGTCCAGCTGCCTGGATGCCTCCCAAACAGATCAAGCCAATCAACTGTCTCACCCATTCAGAGGGCCTGATCCAGTTGGGGGCCCCTCAGCCATTGGTTCACAGTTCATGTGTTTCCATTCATTTGGCCACTTGTCCCTGTATTCCATCCATCCCTGGTCCCAACAATTCTTGCTCACATAAACCCTCCTTCTTCTCACCAATTGGACTCCCGGAGCTCCACCCGGGACCTGACCTTGGATATCTGCATCCAGTTCCCTCAGTCATTGGATGGGGTTTCTAGCATGACAATTAGGGTGTTTGGCCATCCTATCACCATGTGAGTGGGGGTAATGAGGGGCGAGGGGCAAGGGTAAGAGAACTTGGGGGAGTGGGAGATCCCAACTGGTTCAAGAACAGAGAGGGAACACAAGGAATGTTCATGGTAAATGAAGACCACATGAGAATAGGAAGAAGCAAAGTGCTAGAGAGGCCCACAGAAATCCAAAGATGCCCCCACAATAGACTGCTGGCAATAGTCGAGAAATAGCCCGAACTGACTCATATGATTTTTTAAAAAGCATATCCAAAATGCAAACATGAGTACATCAGCAGCCTCATTTTGATCCTTCAGTTCTCCTTTGTGTATATAAAAACAGTCCCAAATCCTTATTTAGGTATTCAAACTTTCCAGGACAGCTCATTTTCAACTTGTTTCTTATTCTTGTTTACCCTGTCATGAACTTATGTTACTGTCATGACAAACCTCAGAGAGCTGCTTAATTGTACCTTCATGATTCATAAGTATGCATTGCACATCCTGCTTCCTCTGCTCAGATAGGTCTCCCTTCTGACTTACCAATGCCTTTCCATTGAGAAACCAAAATTCACTATGTCATGACTTGTCCCTTGATAATAGTGTGTTAATAAATCTAACTTTGTCTGACTGTTGGTGTACTTTTGGTAAACTTTGTGCACTGTGTTTTATCAGCATAGAGTTAATGCTTCATGGCACACATTCATTACATGGTAAACAAGACTACTGTTTGTAAACCATGCTGAGGAAAATGAGATGCCCCTTGCTGCTAGCAGCAAAGCGATGTCATCTCTCTTTTAAAGACTGAAAAACATCAATGACCCAGCATAAGTTTAATCAAAGGATGAGCTGTTGAAGTAGAGGATTTAGAGGAGAGAAGGACAGGGTGATTTTAGGCATCTGACTACCAGAGGCCTGACAGAATCTATTTCTGTTGCAAACCAGCTACTTTTATTTATGTATTTATGTGTTTATTTATTTATGTACTCACTTACTTATTTACTTTGGGCTATGAAAGTTATAGGAAACTAATACAGTAAGAGCACCATGAAGGCTGGTGGGGAGAATACTGCTGCCATGAAAAACAGCAGACCTAAAGCAACTTAACAGGAAACGTTCATGACAAGATTTGCCTCACTGCCCAATCCCTCTGCTTCATCCATAGCAAATGGCATCTCCTTCAGTTCTTGCCTGGTGAAGTTAGAGGTTTAAATGAAAACAGAGTTCAGATTTCCTCACTCTGAGCTCTATGCCTCTCCCATGCCACCAAGGTAAATTTATAAGATATCCCAAAAATGTGGTTCCAAGAATGTAAGTAGTCAATTTGTCATGTTTTAGGTAGGAACTCTCCCTCTCTCTCTCATCTCCCCACACACATTACACCCACTAAATAAACACACATGATACACACAATGGATGAATGATTTTGGAGTACTTTCCTTTCTTCAAGGAAATTTAAGAATATTTTTACTCTGTAAGTTAACTTTAGGCCAACCTGTTATATCTAAGTCTCTGGTTTAAATATAGACCAGAAACATCATCCATGGAAACCTTTGCTCGTGGCTTTTCACACCTGTGTTAATATATTAGATATGTTCTGTTCTTGCTAAGACAGAACTTTTGTTTAATCACTTAGACACTAACTCAGTATCACACCCTTTCTAAAGTTATTATAATAAAAACAATTACATGCCTACAATATTACATTATATGCCATTAAACCAAGGAAAATATAAATATTGAAAGGATGATAAACGGCACTGGAAGCAGTACTGATTATTGAGTGGAAAGGTCATGACAGAATCCAGTGTTAGTTTTCAGAGCTTTATTAGGAGGAAAAAAGGGGGGAAGGGAAAAGAATAGATCCAGGCCTGGAGAGAGAGACAGATGGTGGGAAGGGGGAGCAGTGCAGAGCAGAGAGAGACAATGGGGTCTGCATCTACCTTTTTAAGGTGCTTCTGTAGTCGCCAGCGCACACTAATGATGCAAGACTCAAGACCCCGAACTGCGCATGTGCAGGAGTGAGGGCAGAATCCTAACAAATATGGTATGTTTTTTAGATGTCATCTGAATCAGAATTAGTGGTAAAAATTTTATATGTTTTCATGATATCAGTATTTATATGTAATAATTCATAAACTCCTAAAATAATTCACAAAATACTTATATTTAATCTATTAATATTTTGCTTAAGGGAAATTTGAATTTTTTAAATGCTCAGTTTAATTTTAAAACATAGGCATTTTTTACTTAATTGACCCTGAGAGGAAAAGACAATATTTTCCAGTCATTTCATACAATACAGTTATAGAAAAGAAATCTAATTGGCTTGACATCTACTATTTCCCCTTGGCAATCAATATAGTTGGTTCAGAGGTTTTAATTATTGGCTCATTCTGTGTTCATCCTACAGGTTGGGGTTTACACTTATATCAGTAGAGAGGAAAGTGAAGATGGGTGTTTAAGATTGGGCATGCAAAATTATCTGTGCAGTGCTTCTCTGGTGCTGTGCCATGAGGCTCCTAGTATGGTCTCTTCAAGGCCGTTCTTTCCAACGTATAATGTTATTTAAACAAATTTTCTGTAATTGTGAAGGTTTGGGATTAAACTTGAACCAAGTATTATTTGAAAGACCGTCACATGTCTTACTATCAAGCTTCACCTTAGAGACTTCTTACTTTGGAGTAACTCGTAATAAACACAACAGGCAGGAAGTTGTGAAATAAATCAAAATCATATTGATTTTTGTAGACTTTCTTGCTCTCTATTCTTCTGATCTCCATCACATAATCCAATCTCAGAACGGCAGTCAGGAACAAGATTTTCCTACTGCATATTTGTAAAGGAGTTTTAATTGTAAAAAATTTTCATTAAATCATACTTTCTAACCCCAATACAGTGTAGGAATCATGCTAATAAATCTCGCTTGGTTCCCATGCATCTTTGGTAGGCTATGCATGTGATTTCAACCATGGCAGGTTTTTTTTTTTCATTAAGTTTTATTAGCATTTTTTTGTAAAAATCTCTCATTTTCAATTTATTTTCTCTTAAGCCAACTTTCATTGATTTATCTTTTGCCAAACTTCCACAGAGGGGCAGCAATGGTGCAATGGTGTGTTTCAAGTTGGCATATATTATACATGGAGAGAACAGGTTAGCATAGAGGAGGTAAAATGAGATTGAAACATTAGCTGTTGAGTAACTGTACAATAGAGACATTTTATTCTTCTCTTTCACTGATTCCCTTTTGCTCCTTAAAAATTATGACTTATTAGTCACTCTTCACTAAATTATTAAAAATGAAAACAGATGGCCTGTCTTTATCTTTCTCTAATTTTCAAGGTGCTGATATTAGTGTATCACAAGATAATTGATTCTTCCTGCTTAAATGATAACTCACATCACAACCCTCACACAGCATATTGTTATCACTACTCTGAATGGAAGGTGATGTTTCTATTCAGAACCTCTGGAAACATTTCAAGGTACTAATGGTCAAGATTTTACACTTACAGGAAAATGTAACATTTTACTAAAACCCAATAGGAAATTCAGAGGTACAAATTGTACCTAAGATGTACTACAAATAGGTTGGAAAATGTTTTTGATTTGGTGATATACTATGTGGATGTCCTACAAATTGAAAATAAATATATATTAGAAGACTTGCTAATAAAACATGCTAGGGAAGGAAAGCAGTTCTTGTTTTAGTCTTGCTAACAAGTTTTGGTAGTTTGAAGTGTGATTCCTGAAACTAAATATTCACAAAATGAAATTGAAAACAACACAACAAAAGCAATAATATGTTGCTTTTCATAAAAGCTGGTTTGAAATGTTTTTCCTTAAAAAAATCTTTCCTTAAGAGTGCTACAGTTTAAAATGTGCATTATACCTACAGGAACAAAATACAGAAGGTTTAGTTAGATTATGTGGTACAAAACAGAACCTAGTGAAAAGCTGAAGGGAGACAAAGTCAGAATATATATATATATATATATATATATATATATATATACACACATAACCCCTTGAGAGCGTTCTATGTGTCAGCTTTTCTTGTGTATGGAGGAACTGCAAAAAGAACATGGCTGAGTCAGGTGAAAATGCTGTGAGAGATGACAAATCCTTCTATGAATCGTGACTAATTCTCTCCAGGGTCTTTGCAGGTCAGCTGGAAGTGGGCACTGTTGATTAATGGGGTCAAGAGGCTTTAGCTCACTTTAGCTCAACTAGGAAATTGTTCATATAGATGTCAACCAAACTCATGCGGTTTCATAATCCTTATTCCTCACACTACACCCTAATTGGAGAACAACTCTGTACATCAGGATCTATTATTTATTTATTTATTAAGAGTAAATAAACCTGGCCTGGATGTTTACCTGTGTGGACATGGCTCTTCTGCAAACTGGTTGTTAATGAAAGTGATCTCTGTCAGATGCTAATATCAGTCCTTAAATTTCAGAATCTGTGCCAATAGTTCAGCTAGTAAGAACGTGCACTCTTATATTTGGTCTGAAGAATACAATGAATAGCCCCTCCTGGACATGCCAGCAGTAGATGTAAGACTAAAGAATGCCATAATAAGTAGAGGGTAGGCACCACCTCATCTCTGAGAAACTTAGAGGAGAGGAGCTCCAGTCTGTCCTTCTCCTGAGAGTGTTACACAAAATGGAGTTCCTTAGGGGATAGCAGGAAATACTCACTTTCAGTATTTCAAATTTGGAATACATGCCTTTATACTATATTTTGTTAAATGTGTATGATAGATATTATATGCAGTAGATATGCTGTTTTAGAAAGAAGCTTTAAAAAACAATAATAGATCTGCATGTTAGGTTCATCTTTGATTGCAAATATTATTTTATTATTCAGGGGTTGATCACATTTCCAACTGCGTTGTCATGCTAACATTTCATTATGCTATCACAAAAGACCAGGTTCTATTAGAGAAAAATGCCCATCTGGGTCATATCAAATTTAATTACTCTAATACTCATATAATTATGGAGTTCTCTCAAGTTCTAAGTATATGTACTCCCTTAAAAATTAATAGTTTTGCCATGAGGAAAGAGTATAATCCTTTTAGTAGGAGCACATTTAAAGAATGAAGAGGAGGTTTAAATGGATCAACACAGAACAAAAAGAAAAATCATAAAATTCTTTTCTTTCTACCTCCACCCCCTTGCCAACCTCCAATACAGAATACAGTGCACTAGCAACACAAGGAGAAAACAAAGCCATTTAGAGTCAGCTGGGATGTACCAGTATTACTCTTCATATTTGTAATACACCACAATGAAATGGTTGTCCCTTTTCTGGTTATCCTACATTCAAATGATGGCTTCTTGGTAGGAACAGACATTGTCAGTGGTGATAAACAACTAAACTGGCAAAATCATACATTATTAAATTAGATAATATGTGAGCCAGGGGAAAGCACTGTGAAACATAACGTACAGGAACAAGATTATGGACTGCAACAATTAGAGGAGGGTTGGGAGAAAGGTTACAGAAATACAAAGGACCTTACTATGGTTTAATGCATTAGTAAGAATACACATAGGAACAAATATTCTGAGTTGAGGCCCTAAAGCAAGAGCATGCCTCGTTTGATCAAAGAAATATTGAACTGGGAGGTGGTGGTGCATGCCTTTAATCCTAGAACTGAGAAGCAGAGGCAGGTATATCTCTGTAAGCTCAAGGGCACCCTAGTCTACAAAATGAGTTCGAGGACAGCCAGGACTATTATACAAAGAAACACTGTCTTAAAAGAAAAAACAGAAAAGAAAAGAATTACTGAGGACAGTTTGACTGAAATGAAGTAAAGATGGAAATAATCATTCTGAGAGATTGAAGTTAGCAGGGCCACATTTAGGCAAGACCTTCTGAGCATTGTTATTAGCATGACATATTACTTATACAACTCAAAAGAAACATCTGTTTGGCTTCACTAATTTCAATGTTTCTCTTAAAGTTCATATCCTGGAAATATCCCCATTGCAATGATGGGAACTGCTTTCTAACAAGATGAAGTTTAGGCCATGAGGGCTCTCTTCTGATGATGTTGTTATCCCAGGTTTAGGTCAATTATTATTCAAATGGATTTCTAAAAAAAATACTGTTTTATGTAAACCCTACTTCCTGTTATACTGGTCTCATTTACTTGATCTTAACTTCTCTTAGCTCTCTGCTTTCCATCATGGGATGATTCAGTGGGAGGCCCCTGAAAGATACAAGTTTCGTGCTCTTCAAATCTCCTAACCTCTAGAACTGAGGTATATAGATTTCCATTCATTATAAATTGTCCAATCTTGGATGTTCTGTTATATGTGTTGCAAATGGACTAAGTTAAGTTGAACATCTGTGGGGGGAATGTGATAAATTCAGTTTGAGTCTTACTAAAATGTCTATTAGTCATTGAACACCAAAAAGCTCTAAATTGGGAAATGACATTTGTTAGTTACCAAAATGCCAGAAGTTTTAGAATCTATAGTTCTAGCTAAGGTTAACCAGTGAATACAAATAGAAAAGAGCACCAAGTTCTGCATCCAATATTATACTGAATATTCTGAAGCTATCCAATATTAAAAGATGGAGTGGTTGGGGAGGCCACACCATGGGAACCACTGAGGTAGGAGGAAACAAAGTGTGTCCAAGGGAATAGATGATTGTCCACTGGATAATGGAAACCAGAGTTCTGAAGAGATAAGTGTGTGGCAGAAATTGATCCACTACCCATTTTATTCATATGAATAGATGCTGTTGGATATTTTTACATATATACAGTTGGTCCTATATATAAATACATGTATTCAATTTCACTATATTGTATAGTTTGAAGGCCAAGCTGCTCATGTACATAAAGAATCAAGTTTTAGTTCCAGTAGTTAAAAGCACAGGTCCCTTTAATCTCAATGAAGGCTATTAGAATTCCTACCTCTGTGTTTTGCACAATTTGTTCTGAAATTCTCTACCTCACTTAAGTTACCATGTGGGAGATGAAGAATGATTGCTGTGCCAAGTTCAAATGTTATGCTGTACAGAAAAAAATTAAAATCTATTTCAGATGTTTGCTTGTTTGCCTAGGAATTTACTTTTCAAAACAGGTGAATGGATTTCTATATAAATCGATCCAGTCTTCTCAATATTAGCCATGCTTCTTGTGGTGATCATGGAAGGAGAGTGGTACAAAAGATCCTAGGAAAGGTAGAAAAGAGAATTGTTATTTCAAGAAGTGAACCAGTAATCAGAGAGGCCTCCGTCATTTCCTTTGATCAGAAGAGATCACACTGTTTCTTCCATCAGGTTCACAAAGGCACAAGATAAGATATTGATCTGTCAAAACTTTAGGCAAGTAGGGCAGCTTCACTGAGTTTAAGTACCCAGTTATGACTGGAAGTGCAAGGTCATGCTCTTACACAAAAAATAACAAAAAAGGGCTGCAGATTTGCATACACTAGCCCCACCTGGCTTATAAAAGTTCAAGAAGTGACATTCTGTATGTAAAATGGAAAATTCATGTCATTAATATTTGTTGACAACTATGAAAAAACAATTGAAGTATTAATGATGGCTGCCAAAGTCAGTGAACTTCTGCATCATGTTAATCTATTAGAACATGTAAAATGGATACTAATAAGGTAGTTAACACTGGAATATTTTCTCCCTCTCTCCATCTGTCCCTTCTTCCTCCCTCCCTCCCTCCCTCCCTCCATTCCTTCTTTCCTCTGTTTACTATTTCCCCCTTTCTTCTGTACTTTTGCCTGGCTTTGGTTCTGTGTGTCACTATGATGCTGGTGCTAAAGAACCAATGTGCTGCCCCAAGGGCTCTACCTATTATCACACAGACAGGTTTTCCATATTCCAATATCAGAATTAGGGAATTAGATATAAACTGAAAATAAGTATTCTCATGTATCTGAAGACATTTTAACTTCTCTGAATAATTTTTTACAGAGCAGAAAGAATCAGTCTCCAATCATCCCATAATAAAAATTAATGAGATAATATATACTTTAATCATATTTCAATGCTTCTATTTTACATATTTGGAGAATAAGATTCTACTGGGTTTACAAGGCTTTCTTGCTGCTGAGACATGGCTATAGATAATCACTCTTTTATAAAATAGAACATAATTATGGAATACTAAAATTATCTGTTTGAAGTACTAGCAAAGTTTATTTTGAAAAAAAGACAACATATACCAAAGGAAAACTAAATTGGCATACTTTAATTCTACAAAAATGTATAAATATTTAAATTTACAGCAAAAGAACAATTATACCATTTAGTAATGCTTACAACATTTAAAATGTTTAAATCTTTATGCACAATCTACTTTTATAAATGTTAAAGACTGTGTAGAACATGTCTAAACATTTTTGAGATTACGTTCTCTAGCTGTGACTACACTGATTTTAAAAACAGAAGGTTCCCACCCCTCTCAATGGAAGTTCTGTGACCCTGGATTCCTGTTTCTCCCTTGTGCTATTTTTAGCTGAAGGTATACCAGGAACCAAACAGCAGTGTCTTTAAGTTTTTAGCTTCACCATTAAACCAGGATGAAAATTTCAGTTTTGAAGCATCTGTTTCAGAAACATTTTAAGTGGAACCTTATCTAATATTTTTTTTCATTCTAATTCACCCAACATGGGAGAATGATTCATTTTCTCTCAGTAACAATGGTGGTAAAGCATTACTGCAAATAATGATGACCCAATTATCACAGAGTGGTCCTCATCTTAAATATTTTAACAAAAGACTATGTGGGATCATGACTTTCTCAGGGGGACTTGAAAAGCAAATTAAATGAAAATTTCCTTTATAGTTTAGTAAACACTATAAAACAAAAATTGGGAAACAAGTCTATACCAACTAGTCAAAGCACATTGCTAGAGTCATCCAACACCTTAGCTTTATACAGTATTTTATACTTGATAATACTCTGAACATGGTGTGGTCAAACCAGACGCGCCTATGCTGTACAGAAGAAATGCAGAGTGTTTCCACTCCCTATCTGACATAATGGTGGCTAGTGACTGAATCCTGAAACACAAGCTGCCTTGACACATGGAGTTCCTGCTGCCCAGCCAAACTGGACATTTAGTCAAGCTTGGAAGTTCTCAATAGTACAAATAACATCTCCAGGATAACGACTCACATTTGATGAGCTCTTTTTTTTTTTCACATTTGTTCAGATCATTATACCTGTAATTTAAGAATTTTTCCCCTTCTGAAACTAGAGCTTAAATTCATAGATGAGATAAAAACGCAATGGCTATGACTATGCTTGTTGATTTCTCAAATGGAGTAACAATATGTATGGGAGCAAGCCAATATTCTGGTTTGTTGAAGCAATTCTACCGTATTCTTAACCTCTCACTAAATTAAAAAATCATTAAAAAGCCAATTATGTTATTTTATCATAGCAGTTTAAGCACTTTACTTTCCCCTCCTTTATTTTTCTTATTATTTATCAGGTTGTTCCTAAGCACTAAGGAGAAATCAAATTTACATATTATGTTTATAAGACACTGGGAAGCCTAGAAATATTTTCTGGTTTCTCCATAGTCTGCAAAGCTGCAAACACAGAACTCACCCAATATTCACAGGAACAGATGGTTTAAGACTCTGTGCAAGCTCTAGGTCAGCCTTACTTTACCTTGAAGGGAATTGCAAGAAAACAAAGGAGACAGAGTTCCATCAGTTACTACTGAAGAGGCTTGATGCTGCGTTCCTGAAACCATTGCTTACTGATGCTAGGGTGTTGTACACTTCTGTAAACATATTTTCAAGGAAAATCTTCACTGTGCTGCAGGTCTTCTCCTATTTCCTGTGGTCTTACTTCATTGGACAAATTTTATGGAAGTATGAAAAAAACAGGAAGATTTAAATACTTTTAAAGATCCAGTTACTATTAAGAGAGTTTTAAATTAAGGTATTTTCATTATTGTGCCCTTATATATATTTTGGCAGTAGTTTTAGGAGTCATGGCAGCATAGTTTATAACTCTATGATCTTTGGGCAAACTACACTGTATTTCCATGGCTCAGTTCTATTAGCTATAAACATAGAAATTAATGGTATAACATCTTTAATGTTTTAAGGTTTCTATAATATCTCTTGTTATTAGATTTTTACATGGAAAATAAACTTTATATAGTCATCATCAAAACATTAAAATAAATATGATTTTAAAAGAATGTACTTATCTCTTTTCTAAAACTCAAAATCTTAGCCCTTCAGTGATCAACCTAACACAACCAAAACACTAAAACTATAGTTATTTTCAGTTAAGTGAAGCAACTTCTATCTTACAGCAGCATTTTAATAAAATGGCAAATTTCATTTCCATAAGGCAGAAGATTTTTGACAAAGATGGCAACATAAAGTCTACACTTTAATATGAAGGATATTAGGGAAAAAATAACATATGGAAACAAATCTCTAAAATTTCTCTGTAAAGACATTACTAGACTCTAGAGTTTTAAATATGAAAACATATGATGCAGTGCTGCTTAACAACTTCAATACACTCTTAATTTCATTAGTTCAAGAAGTGTACTTAGTGTATACCGAGAGATAACACAAGAAGCCGAATATAGCCAGTGGACAAAACTAATACAGACCCTGCCTTCAAAAGGACTTACATAACTGGGTGTGTAGCTCTGTGAGACGGTGCTAACCTTACAAAGATGTAGCCCTGGCCAAAAAAAAATAAATAACCTACCTAAATAAATGTAATTGTGTTCCCAAGTGTTTGTTGGAGTATGAGATTGGCAGTAATTGACGTAAATAAAAGAGTGGTCTTATTTTTGGTCAGAGGTATAGAGGCTAAAAATTGCAGACAAGACAAGAGTTTGCTGTACTGAATAGGAAATGTTTGAATAGAAACCTAAAGAAATGAAGTGAATGAGATCTACGCGACAGATAGAGCCAATACTAATGCAGAAACTTGCTTGACAGCCAGAACGGTGTTATGAAATGCAAGATGTAAAGAGATTAAGAAACAGAGATGTCTCTACATGTTCACATATACACATGTGGATTATGTGTTATGCACATATCCATGTGCAGAGAGTATGTGCACGTATGTTTGTGGAGTACATTCGTCTGCTTATGGAGACATGAGAGCTAAGAGTTGAAAATTAATTGGAAGATTATGTTCAGGGAAATATAAAAATTCATACTTAGTAGTGTCTGTGTGAGTGTTGTAATTAAGGAAACATGTAGCATTGGGTAACTTGGCAAAAATGTGATATCATACTTATATGCATACTGCATATGATTTGAAAGGTCAGAAATAGTAGCATATAGTGGATGTGTTAACAAATTACTGGTTTCTGGTTATATACCAAAGAGAGCATCAAGTTAATTTATAGATGGATAGACTCAATTTGTCCAACCTTTGGACAATGCAACACAATGTTTTCATCTACAAAATCAACACTTGATAACAAAGCAGTCAGTTATCAAAAAAGTGTGGCTATCTAAAAATATTTTGAACAGGTTTAAATTTTTTTGGGGGCCAAGTCCTAGTTAATTTTGGCTGCAGGCAGTGTCATGCAGACAGCGAAACACAGGTGGGATAGGCTTAAAAAGTTTGAAAGAGAAAGAAGTCAAAAGTGACTACATATTTTGCATCTGTACTTATGTGTGTGCACGCATATACAAGCATTTGTGTGAATGCACATGTGTGGAGGTCAAAGGTCAATCATAGACATCATAACTTGATTTTAAGGACATTCTCTCATTGGCCTGGAGCTTGTTGATTAAGCTAATCTGGCTGGTCAGGAAACTCCAGGAATTCACGGGTCTTCATCTCCCCAATATTAGGATTAAAAGCACATGCCACCACATATAGTGGTTATTTGCTCTTTTAAATATGGGTGCTTGGAATCAGTGTCAGGTCCTCATTCTGTGGGGCGGGGCAAGCACTTTGCCAATTATGTGAATGATCCCTCAGTTCTCAACTTTCTAGTTTTGACTTGAGTATCTAGAAGGTGAAAAATGGATTTGTTCTTATGAGAAAAACCTAGAGGAATGTGTACACTGAAGTAATTGAGAAAATCTACTAGTCCAGATCAACTACGTGTGTAAGTGTGTGTGTGTGTGTGTGTGTGTGTGTGTGTGTGTGACAGACTCATTGTGATTCCAATCAAGGCTTTAATTTTCTTTACTAAGGGTAAACATTTTTGAAAACTTTAAAACTTTCTGGTTTTGATGTGTATGATTCTGTCTCCCCACACATCTATTTTTTTTTTTTTTTTAGGCACTATGTGGCATATATCCAAATCACATGATGACTCTTTGCGAGTTCTTCTCATGTATTTCACCGTGACCATAAAAATTTTCATTTACATAAAATGCTACTGAAATGCTTCAAATTCAGCTCCCATTAAGTAATCATATTCTTTTAAAATGTCATTGATCACTCTATATGTTTCGATTGCCATAAGTGGAACATACTACATAACTCTTGAGAGTCTACATTTTTTTTTTCAGAAAAACACTATATAGGGAAATTTCATACTATTTGAGTCAGGACAAGAAGAAAATGTAGGACAAAGTAAAAAAAATGAATACAGACTTGATGTCAGGCTTCAGTTGACTTGAGTGGTCATGATCAGGTTAAAGTTGATTATCCCTTGAGTGCCATGGATTCTTATTAGATATGATATGAACTATGTCTATCCCAGGAATAAAAGCCCTGATGTTCAATATTTTGTCTAAAATTTTGGGAGTCTAATAAATCCCTGAAGGTTTTGGAGTAAAGGATGCTTGAGCTTTAAGCAGCAAACCCAAAACATTTAGTTAGAATTTCTCACAATTCTATCAGGGTGTAGTCAAAGGGGAAGCCAGCTAGGAAAATAAATTAGGAAATTTTAGGTATGGAGAAAAAGTTATCTTTTGCATTCTAAAGTTGTGTGTGTGTGTGTGTGTGTATGTGTGTGTGTGTGTGTGTGTGTGTGTGTGTGAGAGAGAGAGAGAGAGAGAGAGAGAGAGAGAGAGAGAGAGACAAAGATAGAGACAGAGACATAGGAGAGAAAGGCAGAGATCAAGATCAGAGATGGAGAGATAAAAAAGGTGTAGTTAGCCAATTAATGCTTTTTCTAGATCATTTAAAATAAAAGGTCAAAAGAATGGGCTTTCTGCTTCTGAAGAATCTTCTTCTATTTCCACTCCCCATAGCTTTTCTCCAGTTGCTAGATACACAGATCAAACATACAACAACTCCATGGCCACTTAAAATGGTATTAAATATAAGAATTTACTAATATCCCATTTCTGTTTTCTCTTCTTGTTTTTCCTAACATCGGTTCATTCACTGTGAACCAAGCGGTTTTAAAGGTGAAATAACACATGAAATTGTCCTAATTATGACTGAGCATTACTTGATGCCAAGTCATGTCTAGTGGTTCAATTAATACCAATTTAATGAATTTTGTTTACTGGTGATCAATGTTAGATTTTTATAGCATAGTAATAAATTATGATAGTGCCATACTTTTTTTTAAAAAAATAAAATACAAAGTGCCAATGACATCACTGGCTGAACTAAAAGTAATTAATCATTGTTTAAAATTGAAATCTAAAAGGTCACCCTTCACCTACAGTTCTAGAGTGAAGAGCAAAGGTATAGCTTAGTACATGGAGACAGACAGGGCAGCTGGGGATTCAGATCCTGACACCACCTCTCAGAGCAAGACTGTCCTCAGGTTGAGTTGGAAGTGAAGATTTTCTCCCAGCAATTCTTGGAGTTTGTATTGTTCTTGTCCTCCTCAATGTCTGACTCACTCTTTTCATCATTCGAGTTAAATTTATTATTTAAATTGAATTGTTAAGTTTTTTTTTATTTGGTATGATGATTTTATAATCTACAAATTTAGTAGCAAACTTAATTTTTTTTCCTGGTCTGAACATTTTGTGTGATGAATTCAATGCCTATGAATGATTTCATATGTTTCCCAATTGTTAGCATAGAAATTCGCCATGGTTCCATGAAACTTTTGTAAAAATAACGTTTTATAAAGCAATGATATTTCATAATTAAGATATAGTATAAGGCATTACATGATCTCTCCTTCCATCATTATTACAACACAAAATAAACCAACCCTAAGTAACCCTGTGACAGGAGGGTAATGAAGACATTTTAAAAGCAAATGTAAGGTGTATTTTTCCCAAACAGTTTGAAGTTTTAATAATAGTTTCCTATTACTTATATTTTATGTGCTTCTTCAATCAAATACAAATTTTAGTAGGGAAATAAACATTCCTAAAAATGAATTATAAACAACTGTGTTTTAGAATACTAAAAGTATTTTTAAAACTTTTAATTCAGCAAAGTTAATATTTTCACCAAATGGAAACAATGGATAAACAAAAGTGTAGAGACTTTCATGTCTTGGGAGAAACGGTCTTCATGCCCCCAAGGTCATGTTCCTCAGCAGCCATTGTTGAGATCTGCTGCCACTGCAGTCCTGCATGGTAGGCACCATTTTGTCTTCTTCAGAAGGTTCATCAAGACATTGGTTACTATTAACATGTCTCAAAGTGAGTCTCTGTAAAAGATAAACAACAATCAGTAACATACTAGCACGTTAGATTAAAGATGCTCTTCAAAAATATTTTATATCATTTTAATGTCCAGTAACACAACATGTTTTTAAAACGAATTGTGCACAGGTGTCTCTAAGTTACATATACAATTTTGATGTAAAAGGTTTGTCATTTCCAATACACCACTATTTGAAGGTGGTTAAAGAAATTGACTGATATTTATTACAGGTTGCTGAAAATTCAGACATCTTTGTCAAAAGCTTATTTATGACCTTGGAAATTAGTTGATGATGACAAATATTAGTGTTAGTCAGCAATAATTTGATAAACACAGAAGTCAACCACACAACTGTTATCCAGATGAACAAAATGACTAGAGATGACCCTGTTAAGAACTACTAAGCTATAGTATCTTAGACATTAACTGTAGACCAGCAATTAGTATAGCCAGAGATGATCAATCTTACTTCATGGGATGCTTACCATATTTAAGAATCTACAAATTTATTAATATTAAATTGAAACAGAGTGATGATGATGTATTTTATTAACTTCACAGTTCTAATAATTATTGCATGGTGTTTAGTTATCACAAAGCTTTTCTTTCCATTTGCCATGAAATTCACTTTCTGGGTCTTCATATTCCAGTATGTTTTAAAGCAACATGCTTTCAACCTATTAATTACATATTATTTTGTTAATTTCATGGGCCATGCCCAGAAACACAGGAAAAGATCTCCAACTTAAAATTCTCTCACATATGTGAGGTGCAAGTAAGTCTTGAAAATTGTATCCTAAACACGTTTTTATAAATTGCCAAAATTAAAAGTTGGGAAAGTCTTCTTTTTTATATTTTCTTACTCTTGATATTATGTTGGGGGCTATGTGTGGTAAACATCTAGAGAAACACCTGTAACTCATCCTGTACTTCACTGCTGTAAGAAAAGATAGAATAGAGGACAGGCTGCTGGGAAAGATGTCGCTCTGACCTCAAGCAGGAAATTAAAAGGCTAGGCGATTAAAAATGAAGGTGATGTCAAAATTGAGGCCTTTGTTGTCATTTTTTTAATACAGAGTATCAAGCCATTTTTAGTAAAAAAAAAAATGAAGAAAAAAAGAAATTGCCTAAGATAGCAAGAAGATGGCTGGTTTATTCTTAGGATGACAGGAAATTCAACAATTAGCCAGTTTGAAAATCAGATACAAAACTAAACAGAAACAATACTTTCCTTTAAAAAAGAAGTTGTAGGTAAGATCAACAGCTACAAAGAAAATCATCTGTCTCAAATTTGAGCGAGCTTATGTGTATATTCTCCTTAAAAAAAAAAAGCACCTACCACTGCATTCTTCTAATAGTTCCTTTTTTAAAAATAGAATTTTTGCATTTATTGAATAGGTTACCACACATTGACTTATACAATATACTGTCATTACTTTATTGTAGTGTAATCACTTATCACAGTAGTTGAATGATTTGATCAATTACCTTTTGTCATATTAGAATAAAGAGTTTTAAAAAATTATATAGAAAAAGTTTTTTAATGATACAAATAATGTCAGTTCAGAACTTTCTAGTTAGTATTGTTCTTTCTAATCAATATGTAAATATTCTCCTTAAAAAAACTTATTAGTAGTTAAAACCCACTTCCCCAAAGGTAACAAAATGAGCAACCAAAAAAACTCTGGTAATGCAGCACACTAGAAAGCCAAACATTTCAAACTCAAGTATTCCTGAGTATAAATTCATTTCCTTCTTTTATTGGCTAACTGCACTGGGGAAAGCCATTAAAACGATTCTGAAGACTAATCCTTCATTAGAAAATTCTGAGTTACAGTTAACAAATGTTCATACTTCTCCTTCCTTTTCTGCTCAAACATTTGAACTATAGTCGATGAACTGTAGATCCTTAGAAACCAAGTGAAAGTAAAACTGTTAACTATGTGTTGAGGCAACATAGCTTATTGTTAAAAAAAAATCCTGTAAAATGTGCATGTGCATGCCTGACATGAATCATACTGTGGGTTTCCTAAGAGCAGAAACTTGTAAGTTGGTTCCTGGGCACTGTCTCCATGGAGCTTTTACCAGAGCTATCATCTACTTTGAGAATTAGTTTACTCAGTATGGTAGTTTCCTCATTTGCCAGATGGAGATCTCAAAACCTTATGCCAGAAAGTGACCTTTGGAAAAGCTGGCTAGCTTCCAGAAGCTGCAAGAAGTGATGAGGGAACCGATGCAGGCTCTCCTGCTGAGAGAATGCTTCTGCCCTAGCATTCAATGGTAGACTGATAAGGTCAAATATTTACACCCCAAACATTCTGTTGGGCATGCACACAGAACATTTGGGGCTTAGAAAACAAACTCAGATATTGCATATAAATTGTCTTGTGACAATTCCTCTTCATGCAAATGGTCTTGGCTACTCCAAATTTCCATCTCTTCTCTGAGTTGTCCATCACTCAAATGCACTCTAATTCAAACAATACCTGTTCTGCCGTCTTATCCCCTTGCTTCTGTTCTTAGCTGTGCCACAAATAGTGAAGCTCAATTGTGTGCCAGTAGCTTTACTGGTTTACTGGAACCAGAAAAACTCTGGAATCTCCCATGTGTTCCCACAGCCAGCGGCTAACAATGCAAAATCACTTATTTATTGGTTTAAAAAAAATCTCTTAAATCCAAGAATTCAAAAATGCTTTTGTTTGCACTGTTTACAAAAAAATATTCCACAGCCACTTATTGACTTCACCTGAATAGAAATTCATTTAATTATTTAATGAGAAAATAGTCACAAATTATGAAAGTGATAAGTAAAATGTATGCTTTTGAAGAGCTTTGATTCTTATAATTAAATCACCTATCTATCTAACCACAGAAGACATGTGTAGATATGGCTTTTCCATGAGTTGTTCAAGATAACTTGGTTTTTAATAAAGGATTTACTTAGTATCTCAGAATAAAGCAATGGTAATTTATAAAATATGTGAAGATGTGGTACACACAGAGAGTTGAACCATCTGAATAAAATGTAACAAATTTAAACAATTTCAAAGTTCCAAAATAAGTCATTTTTAGCCTATGTTATATTTAGTCACGTTTTCATCTTTGACACACAATCTGTTTCGATATAGACATGGTTATTGTTGAGCTAAAACAAAATAAATATTTTACAATATATTTAATCCATTATATTCACAGACATATAAATATATATATATATATATATACATATCTATATTTGAAATAAAAACTGGAAAATACATTTTTGTTAAAGATAGACTAATTATTACTTAAAATATCCAAACTCCAAATAAATAAGTAGCTAAGAAGTAAAAGATAGAAAAATAACTCCACAGAATGTTTTATTAAAATTTCAGATTTTGGTAACTAAAATTGCTAAAGCAAATTTAAGAAGTCTGAAACACAAACCTCTATAAGCCATTAAAGAAAAAAATCATCAGTAAGATTTCCAAAAATATGTCTAAACACTTCTGCTCTTGTATAGTTTCTTAGTAGCCATTTTTGCGAAGTGCTATCATTACAGGTCTCCATGGTAGGATGTTGGGAGCCATCTGCCACTTTGCTTATTGAGAGGCAGGACTGCGTGATTATGTGAACAAGAGTGTGGGTCTGTTTGACAAAGAAAATAATGAATAATGACAAATCAAGTACAAAGGTAGTAATAAATCAATCATCCCAGACAACATACAATTTCTCCTGGAAAAGGACGGGAGACACACGTCACAATAATTGCATCCATGAAGCAGTGAGTGGCAGCCTTTCAAATGGCTTTAATATCAGCTTTACTCAGTCGAAATAAAATGGAGTTAAGACAGATTATTAAGGAGGGATTTGACATCAGATGATGAAACATTACAGGCAAAAGTTATTTTTGATAGAATTTTGTTCTCATAGTCTAAATACATTTTAGTGCCAAGTGAGTTGTTTTGAGAGAGGTTACTCAAAATAATTGATCAACACACAGTTATATGAGTGTCCTCATATGTGTGCCTGCAGCCTAAGAGGACACCAAGGAAGACTCTTTGAGATTATTTTGTTTTATGTTTTCGTGGGCCTAAGCCAGACTTTTGAAGGAATCCACACATGCAATGACATACTCATTAGTTAGCATGGCAGAGAACATGAAGAGAAAGAGCAGGAAAAGATCAAATCACCTGTGAATGTAATAATTTCATCTGACTGGATCTTATTTCCAAATATAAGCTCAATAAAGGTAGTGAAATTGAATAGAAATCATCCACTCGAGGGCCAGCCCAGAGAAATACTAAATAATGTTGATCGAAGCATTCTGTAAGGCCAATGCCAAAAATAAATTCTATTGAAGTAAACTACAATTTGTGGACAGCATAATGGATGCAATCACTGGATTTACCTTTTCAAGGTTTACCTTTCAAGGTTTATCACTATGTACAGAGAAATGGTATGTAATGATTTTCACAGTCAGAAAGGGTAGCATAAAGCATCATATCTTACCTATAAAATGATGCTTTCAGTGACACACTTTGACTAGCTTTCTTGACTAAATATAGCTGTATTTACTATCCACACTGTTTAAATTAGGCAACATCATCTACTGCTAATTGATTTTTCTTATTGCTCCGAACTTTGCCTAGAAAATGTCATGTTAATACACAAAGCTCTCTTGTTGGGAATGATAAATTTCATGCATCATTACAAGGAACAAAATAAATTAGGGCATAATTTTTTACAGAGCTATAAATCAGGAGAAAATTTAAACTCTCAAGCCCATCTACATATTCTTTTATTTTACAAACCATATGTTATTCACTTTTCTTTATTTAATAGCAAAGGAAGATATATTTATTTTTTCAAATCTTCTGTCCACAAGAGATAATGATCATTAATTTTGTCACATATCTGTCTATGAGATTGAAGTCATTGAATTAAATATCCTCCTTTCATTTATATTGTGGGAATCCCTTCTAAATATTTTTATTAATTCTCTGAACATTTCACGTATGTCTTTTGTCAAATTTGCAATGAACACTTCATTTGAGGCTGTCATCGCAAATTGCTTTTTGGAGCAATGCGACCTGCAGGCTCCCATGCAGCTTACTGACAGATACCTTCTTCAATGGGATCATTTAAACTGTTGACAATTAAGCAGAGTTATGTGAGTCTAAAGCTAATATTACCTATTGTGTATCATATAGCATCACTTATTCATTCCGTTCTAAAATGTAGGGCATTATGATTCACTGCTATGTACAGAATTCAAATCACAATAGCTAAAGATATATTAGACAAGTTTGTAATTTCTGTAATGACATATTTGTACCTAATATGTCATGAAGTACTTAAAAATCTACTCTCCAAACTGCACAGTTCCTACTTACAGCCAACTGAAATCAGGCTAGGAAAACAAATTTGGTGAAGAAATAAAAGCATAACACTTGTATTAAAAATACTATTAAAAACCCTGATATTTTGATGAACACATAAAACTGGCTGCATAGCTGATTTCAAAAATGACTATAGATATCTTAGTTGGCATACTAAAAGTTTAAGATAAGAACAATAAATTCACATTCTTACATAGAAAGATAAATAAGACTGACCTTAGACTGTTGTACTACTTTAATTTATTAAGAAGTCATAGATTTCAAAACCTCTTGACCAAATGCTAAATACCAGTTTTCTAAAGCTTAATCTCAAAATGTTTCTATTGAAAACATCTAGTGTGATATCTTCAGAATGCAAACTGCACATCCAGAAGACTACAAGTGTTCTAAAAATCAAATATAAACAATCGAGAAGAGATATAAGTGCAACACTAATCTATTGAAATTTCCATTAGCTGATTCTAGCAAGAAATCAAAGCTATGGGTCACTGGGAACACAGAAAGGTAATGCTAGTCTAATGGGTACCACCTTCAAAAGGTAAATTGAGGTGTCGTTTATTAGAAATTCTACACAGGAATGTGGGAGGGTTGTAATCTTAGGCCACTTACCTTGAAATTATATTCCCATTTACCTGCTTTCTGATAAGGGCAAATAAAAGAGGTTGGTTAAGAATGATTTAATACAAGCCTCTGTGTTTTCAGTAAGTTCAAGTAATGTGTTTACCTACTGCGATCATCTCCTATGGACAGAATGTATAACAAGTGTTTCCTCAGCCAACTTGCTCAGTCATGTGAAAAGCAACACTTATTTTTAGCATCATATTTTGCTCCCCCTCCTTTTTTTCTTTGTGGAATAGTGTTTGTTAAGCAGAAGTGCTTTGATCTAAAATTAGATTGTATCACTGTATGTAGCTTCCTGGATGTGCAAAAAAAAATGTGATTAAGTACACATACTGCAGGAAAATGTAAATTTGGAATAGATTGGAGCACATGTGTGATGTTGAAACAGTATAAAAACAAATCCAAATAAAATAAAATGGATGAAATATGCACTTTCATAAAAAATACTTAACTGTCTAGTGATGTGAAATTTAGCATTTTCTCTTTGTTTGAACTTGCTGGAAATAGATATTCCATGGCACTGAAACATATGGATAATTTTATTGGTAATCTATATCAAGTGTATCCTGTGGTGCTAATAAAAACAGTCATGTTCTCACCAAATCAAACCAGTGATGCCAACCTTAAAAGAGTGCCAATCATATTCATGTTGTGTTGTTTAAGAAACATTGACTTATGCATACTCAGAAGTTTGTATTTATATATCTGCATCTGTATCTCTCTATATATAAAAGTAACAATCAATTATCTATTTGAAAGGGAGTGAAGGTGTTGGGATTTGGAGGAAGGAAACATACAAGTGGTTGGAGGGAAGAAAGGGAAGGGAAGAGTGAAGTAATCATATTTTAATTAAATGTATCTTACAAACCAACTTAAGAGAGTCAGAAAGTACTGCAAATCTTTTAGCCAGAGAGACACTTTTCATCAGTGCATACTTAGCTCCATTCAATTAGAAGAGAAATTATATATTAATTACATTATGAAGACATTTCACTAAGGTTTCTAAGCCATTATCATGATAGAGTAATTGTGTGGCCATTTGCCTTTTTAAACAGATCATATTTATTGCAGATGGGCTTTCTTATCATTAAGGAAAGGAGACATTCATATGTGAATACAATCAGATACTGCACGTGACTTAGCATTTGCTTGTATGTAACAGGGTCCCACTGTTTGCCCAGCATATCAAATCATTATCACTGAGAGCATCTAATTATTTGTAGTATTTCAATTACCTCAGGAGGCAAATTAGTATCGGAGAAACTGCCGGCTTTTAAGGCCAGACACCTTGATGCACACACTGACTCGGCTTTATTTCAAACATAGAGACTATAACAATAACAGTTTTATAAGGTTGTGGAAAGAATGACCTAAGCAAACAGGGAAATCACAGCCTTCCATTAACTTTCTTTCCTTCTTTTCTTTTGTTCACCTAAGCAGATAACAAACCAAACCAGCGAGGGAGACTCCATGCTTCGAGGCGCGCGGTGTTCTGAATGTTCTACATGTTCGTTCCTATTGATGACTCTTTCTTTTCTCAGACTGAAAGGAGCGTGGCCGAGAAAGCGATGGAATATTTCAACACTTCACGCTGTGAGATTCACAATTGGACTGGTAACTAGCTTTCTTTGAAAACTTTATTAGGACCTGAATCCTAGCTCTGCTCCTGGCAGGGTAATCTTTGTGTTTCAGGTTTGTCCTGACAAAGCTCAAAGGAGAGGAGTTTAAGGTTCGTTTCAGCTCTGTAATTTTGTGAACTCCACCAGTTTTTATTCTGACTCAAAACTGCACCACCTCAGAGGTTTCTCAAAGAAGAAAAGTTTTACCCTTGCTAGCAAATGACAAAGAACTGAATTATAGAGGTAGCAAGCAGCACTTTCTTCCTTCCACTATTGGAACGTGAGAATAGAGCCACTGAACAAGGACTTCTTCACACCTCGGCATCTCTTATCCTTTTTTCTCCCCTCCTCCCTTGGGTGCCCTGAAGGCCTTGCATTTTCCAAAGTACTTTTCTGTCCTCTCCTAAGTTTGCATTGGTTTGCAGCAATCTATAAAAGAAGGCTCGAGAGATGGCTCAGCAGTTAAGAGGATTGGCTGCTCTTGCAGGGGGACCGTATTCAATTCCCAGCACCCATATAGCAGCTCACAACTGTCTGTAACTCCAGTCCCAGGAGATCTGTGACTCTCTTCTGGCCTCCATGTGCACTGCATACACAGACTGCATTCAGGTGAACATTCATACACATGAAATCAAAATAAGTAATCCCCCCAAAAATATAGAAGCTATTTATCACTGTCTAGAGACTAGATCAAACTGTAATGTGCACATCAAAGACCTGGGAATAAATAAACAAAACAAAACAGCAACTTGGATTTCATGTGTTAAAACATCATGTCTCAGATTCAAGATTTCAAGTCCCACGAGAATTTCAAGCTCAAGATTCACTGCTTGCAGCAGCTATCAGAATATGTTGTGGGAAGAAAGGTCCTTAAATGTAACACTTAGAGGTAAAGGATGTCATGAAAAGTATTTCAAATTCATAAACACATTATACCCTTTTTAGTTACTACAAAACATAATCAAAATTCAAAAATAATTTTAAAAGGGCCGAGCATGGCAATATGCTATTCTTTCCTTCTCACAGGGTTTCTCTGCGTTCACATACACACTTATTTTTAATTATTATTCACTATTGTGTGGGAAAGTGTAACATGAATCTTAAAAGATCTTAACAAAAACAAACCCAGAGCCAGGTATTGGGGTAAATGCTGAAAGGTCAGAGAAACAGAATGAGCCACTGCCAACCTCACCTCGCCAATTCCTCAGATGGTCTTGTTTCCTCAGACTGAAAGTCTCTGTGTCCTCATCTGAATGGGTCTCAGGTGAACTACTGCTAGAAGCCTAAAAGTTTAACAAGGCTCTAAAAAGCCTCTAGTTCCTTGTCCTCATGCCTTATATACATTTCTGCTTCCTGCCATCACTTCCTGGGATTAAAGGCGTGTGTCACCATGCCTGGCTGTTTCCAGTGTGGCTTTGAATTTACAGAGATGCAGATGGATCTCTGCCTCTAGAATGCTAGGATTAAAGGTGTGTGTGCCACCTTTTTCTGGCCTCTATGTCTATCTAGCAGCTGTTCTGTTCTCTGACCCCAGATAAGTTTATTAGGGTGTATAATATATTGGGAGACACAATATCACCATATGAGAGAGAGAGAGATGAGAGAGTGAGAGTCAGAGAGAGAGAGAGAGAGAGAGAGAGAGAGAGAGAGGTGAGCTCACACATACACATGTAAGTGCCCATGAAATGTATGTGAGGCATGTGTGTCATGACACACGTGTGAGAGTCTAAGGACAACCTTATGGGTCAGTATGGACCTTCTCGATTCAACTTCCTGTCAGTTCCAACATTTAAGCTACAGTCCCCAGGCCTGTACATTAACCATCTTTACCTGCTGAACCATCTGTCATTGAGCAGAAGGGTCATTATGTAAGTGGAACTTCAAATTTAGCTTCTAATGCATAAACATAGGAGTAAACGAAATGATGACACATGTTTTTGATATGAGATTATTTGTTTTCAATAAAATTTCTTAAAATGGATGGCATATTATAAGTATTTTAGGAGTATCCCAAAAACCTAATATATCTCAAAATTTATAGTTTTATGAAATATTACAGAAGAAAAAATTATGAGAGGAAATATGCAAAAAAATTGCCTAGTTGTAAAGCTATGGTTTTTCATTTTCCTTTAAATATTACTTAGTATTCAATATAAATATTACTGATAGTAAAAAAAACAAGATATAAATCAAATTATCAACAATATTGTCACAGTGGAGGAATTTTACTTGTGACTGTGGAAGCTATTGTTTAGCCAAGGGCTTCAGAAAACTTTAAAGATTGGAGTGTTATGCTGGACAACACAGCATTATCTTATAAAATATATAATCCTTCATTCTTAATATGCATGTACTGTATTTTACTGCTTTTAACAAAAACCTAATACATTTTTATGATTTGGGAAGAATTAAATAGCAACAACACAATGTTTTATTTAACAAAAAATATTATTCACAGAACTCCTATTTTATCTGTTTTTTCCTCATAGAAGAGGTAAAATTGCACTAAGAACAGGTCCTGATCCCACTGCCTGGGGACTCCCTAAACAGTTCAAGCTAAACATCTGTCTTGCTTATCCAGAGGGCCTAGTCCTGTACCATGGGGTCTCCTCAGCTATTGGTCCACAGTTCCTGTATTTCCACTAGTTTGGTTAGTTGTAGCTGTACTTTTTCCAATCATGGTCTCGATGTCTCTTGCTCATAGAATCCTTCCTCTCTCTCACAGATTGGACTCCTGGAGCACTGCTTGGGACCCGGCTGTGGATCGCTGCATCTGCATCCATCAGTCACTGGATGAGGGTTCTATGATGACAGTTAGTGTATTCAGCCAATTGATCACCAAAGTAGGCCAGCTCAGGCACTCTCTTGACTATTGCCAGTAGTCTATGGTGGAGACATCTTTGTGGATTCCTGGAAACCTCCCTAGTACTTGGCTTCTCCCTATTCCCATGGTATCTTCATTTATCATGGTGTCTCTTTCCTTGCTCTTCCACTCTGCTCCCATTCCAGCTCAAACCTCCCACTCCCCTAAGCTCTCATCCCCCATCCCTTGCCCTCCATTACCCCCCCTTACCCCCAGTTTGCTCATGTAGATCTCATACATTTCTCCATCACTGGGTGATTCATGAGTCCTTCCTAGGGTCCTCCTTACTACCTAGCCTCCCTGGAGCTATGGGTTGCAGACTGGTTATCCTTTGCTTTACATTTAGTATCTACTTATGAATGAGTACATACCATGTTTGTCCTTCTGAGTCTGGGTTACCACAATCAGGATGATATTTTCTAGTTCCATCCATTTGACTGCAAACCTCATGATGCCATTGTTTTTCTCTGCTGAGTAGTACTCCATTGTGTATATGTACTATATTTTCTTTATCCATTCTTCAGTTGAGGGGCATCTAGGTTGTTTCCAGGTTCTGGTTATTACAAATAATGCTGATATGAACATAGTTGAGCAATTGTCCTTGTGGTATGATTGAGCATTCCTTGAGTATATGCCCAAGAGTGGTAGAGCTGGGTCATGAGGAAGATTGATTCTCAATTTTCTGAGAAACCGCCATACTGATTTCCAAAGTGGCTGTACCAGTTTGCATTCCCACCAACAGTGTAGGAATGTTCCCCTTGCTCCACATCCTCTCCAACATAAGCTGTCTTCAGTGTTTTTGATCTTAGCCATTCTGACGGGTGTAAGATGGTATCTCAGAGTCGTTTTGATTTGCATTTCCCTGATGACTAAGGATGTTGAACAATTCCTTAAATGTCTTTCAACCATTTGAGATTCTTCTGTTGAGAATTCCCTAGTGCATGAGCCAGCTTTTTAGAGCCTAGTACCTATGGTGAGATACTTTGCGCAGCCTTGGCGCACAGAGGAGGGGCCTGGACCTGCCTCAACTAAAAATACCAGGCTCTGTTGACTCTCTATGGGAGACCTTGCCTTGGAGGAGGTGGGAATGGAGGTGTGGGTTGGAGGGGAAGGTTGGGGGCAGGAGGACAGGGAAATCTTTGGTTGGTATGTAAATGAATAGAAAATTTCTTAATAAAATAAAATTAAAAAAGAAGAGGTAAAATTGGATTCAAGATCCAGATTTCAAACTTGTATTTAGTAGAGAGATGGTCATCAGGGGACTTAAAATAAAGCGTGGTGATAACAGACAGTTATCACTATTCTAACAGTTCAAGTTCAGGAAAACAAAATGGTGGCCAAATAAAGAAGGAAAAATGTCAGCAGAAAGCACAATAACGAAATGTAGGAGGAGTCAAGGTGTTTGTCTTTATGTCACAGAAAATATTTGGTGTCCTCAGAGCCTGGCAATATGCAAAATGTAGACCTCAAATTATCCTTGCACACACATTTCTAATCTTGCAAGAACTGATGTTTTTTGTTTTTTGTTTTTTTTTTCTATTCAGCATATCGCTCCACAGAGCAGTGGAGATTAAAATGGTACTCAAAATATGTTTTAAAATAAGATCTTGTTACAGGTATGGTACAAGAGATGCTGAAAAATACTAGGCTTTTGTGAAGTGCTGCACCTATAGAATGTGTTTACCTCTGTTATGTTTTTATCTCCTAAGAATAAAGTTGAGTTTTTCTGGTGGATGTATTCATTGCTATTTACTATTGACGAACATGTGACCCAATGACCAATTCATCCTCCTAAGCCAAGAGATTTGACAGAAAGAAAAGTCTTTTTGAGACTTAGTTTTTGGAAGAGAATGTATTTCTTTTTTATTAGCTCCATCTGATGGCTGAACTAATTTTTGCACCTGGCCTAAATAAATCCTCAGTATGTTTTGTTTGTTTTCATTACCCTGCTCTCCCACATAAGGGGATGACATGCTGTGAAGAGACCACTCGGCTAACTCTATTCCTGACTAGTGCATTCGATTCTACCACAAATCCACGGCAGAAAATAGAAATAGGTTCCTTGTAATATTCTTTCCAAGAAAAAAATACATCTTGGTACTCTCATCAGATCTTCAAAATGTTAGACTGAGAATTATAAACATCAAATATTATAATGGAACAGATTTTAAAATACAAACATATTTCAATATTTCCTGTATTTACCCATACATCTCATGGAAGCATGTCTTCCTGGATTTACATTGGAAATATACATGAAGATAAAAAAAAATTACCACATAATATGATTTTACAGCAATGGACTAGTTTGACAAAATCCAGTTTATATGATGTCACCCTAATATTATCTAAATATGATAAAGCATGCTAAAAATACATTTCTTCTTTGGCTTTGTTTTTGGAGAAAATAACTGAACTTAAGTATTTAGTGATAAGTAAGTCATAGAAAACATCATACCTCAGCATCGTATTCCCATAGCTGATTTCCTCTCATATGGTGGCATTTTAACATGATTACAGGTCCATTGAGTCTTGAAACATCCAGGCACAAGTCATCAGTTCGAATTTCTTTGTCAGCAGTATAAGAAAACACCTGAAAATAGAGAATTTAGCTAATAAAATAATATCAGGTTTATAAAACACACTGTTTAGCAAAGCTGTCTGTGGACATGTTCATATCCTATCCACATGGTTCAAAATCCTCTCTGTTGATTTTGGGAAAGCTTCATCATCTTGCTGTTACTTTGTCCGACAGCAAAATATGAGAATGCCATCTCTGTTAGAAGACTGCAGTGAAGCTTTGAGTTAACATATGACATCAGTAAATGCTTATGAGTTGGCCTTGTATTTCCTATGTGATACATGCTTAATGGAGCACACACATGTCAATACTGGTTTGGAGACAGCAGAGCTCCACAGAGGAGCTTTCCTTTCTCAACAATTCTCTATATCTAGACAGTCATTTTGTTAGACATTTAAGTACCTTTTATAAATTTTATTAATGTTGTCAGAAGGTTTATAAATATAGGATGATTATCTTTTCAAAGCGTCAACAACCATAGCCTTACATTCTACTATAGTTCTCATTCTATGATTTTGGCTAATCTTGACAACATTAATTCTTTTCAAAATACCCAGGAAATGCCAAGGCAGATCATTGACTCACTGGGAATTCAAATTGAAACTATAAATTTTATGATTTTTGTATTAGTGTTAATAACTTATTTATAACATTAACTATTAAGGTTTCATGAGGGGTATTATGAGCATAATTGTAAAATTAGCTTTCTTCTTTTGGCTGTGATCAGCAAAGTTTAGTATTCTATGGGTTCTTCTTTTTAATTTGAATATCAGAGGGAGTACAATTAGAAAGGTCATCTCTAAGGGTTTGGGTTTTTGTAAGAATTCTGAGAAAATCAGCTCTGTGAGAACTGAAATAAGCTGGAGCCCTAAACTACAGGCTGAACTACAGTCCTACAAGCTACAGGTTGAACTACAGTCTTACAAACTACAGGCTGAACTACAGTCTTACAAACTACAGGCTGAACTACAGTCTTAGGAAGACTGCATAGCTGTTGGGTGGAGCTCAGTGGTGGAGCTCTTGACTAACATATGTGAGACCTAAGCTCAACCCCTAGTACCTACAAAAAATTGGCAATAATTAAATTTAGACTACATTGTTAATATTTCATATGGGGAGATGAAAGGTTTGGGAAGGCTTAACTAAAACTGAGGACTTATGTGTGATATTTTGTGTTCTGACAAATAAAGCTTGCCTGGATATCAAAGGGCGGAGCTAGCCATTAGACAGTGGTGGCATACACCTTTAATCCCAGCACTTGGGAAGAGGATGCAGGAAGATCAGGAGTTCAAGGCTACCCTGAGCTACACGAGACTGATCCCCTCTAAAAGAGAAAGAGAGCCAGGTGTGGGTGGTAGAGGACTTTGATCCAGCACATGGGAGGATCAACCCTTTGATCTCAGCATGTAGGAGGATCAAGCCTTTGATCCCAGCACATGGGAGTGGAGCCAGGAATATAAGGTGGGTGGAGACAGGATCTTGGCCCATGCAGTCTGAAGATTTGTAGAGACAGGCTGATCCATTCCTTCTGAAATTTTGTAGAGTAAGAAGTCTCTGGTGACTGGTTGCTCTGCTGCTCTGAACTATCAGCTTTCACGCTACCATCTGACATCAGTTTTTTTATTGTGAAGACTAATTAGGATTGCATTTCAGACTTACAGAAATCTCTTACAGAAACACATTACCTTGTAGGTTAATTTTTAAGAATTAAAGTGAAATAATTAGAATTGCATTGGTAGATAATTCTGTTCCTTGAAACCATGTGCGATTAAACAAGACCAGCAACAGGCATGGGCTACCTCCCTATGATCTGCTGGTCAGAAGAGCTTCAGAGGAATCCACAACACTGGATATTGTGGTTGCTTTTGGTTGCCCATCAGAACTTGATGATAAGACCCTATTGCTGATGATGCTCCATAGCTTGGTTTAAAACAGACAAATCAAGCTAGAACCCAGCCAGAAACTTCCCTCCTGTAGGCTAGCATTAGTAGTTCTGGAGGGTAGGGTAACACGCAGGATGCTGGCAGAAAAGTCATCAGTGGACTTACTCCGCAATGGACCCTGTGCTCTACTATATTGGTCAACCAGGCAGGATTGCCTATTTGTACAATAGTCTCGTGATTGTTGTGGAATAACTAATCCTTTTCTTTTGGGATTTAAGATGCACTTTACAGGTGGAGTCAAATCTGGCCAAAAATCTCCCAGGAAGTCATAAGAAAGGAGAAACCCATTACTGGATTAGTAACTGGACATGTCGTAAAACAGTTTTCTAAATATTTATGTTTCTACCCATAGATTATGTTCTCATCCTTACCCAGAAAAGCTTGCTGCAGTGGGCATCATTTAATAAAGATACTCATAACCAATAAATGATCAGAGAATACATGACTAGTCTATGTTCACACCTAGAAAAAGACATCTATAGCCTGTCCCTTCCACCCAAAGATTCAGGGAACAGCATGGACAAGGAGACAAAATGAATGTAATTCTCAGGGTATGAGTAGATGATGTGAACACTGTAATATTGATGTGAAATGGTTATTGCATCCATGAACTCAAAGCAGATATGGTTACCTACACAAATCCTGCACAAAATAAAGCACATCAATTTTTCATAATGATTGGGGTGAGGAAAAATGAGACCCCCAGCTATTTGTAGTTAATGGTGACTGAAGGAGGCTTATTTTTCTTCATTGCTATACCCACTGGTAAATTGTCCTTGGTGTATTAATAACCTCGCAATCATGCATATGCGAATGATGCTTATTTAAACTATTTTAATTTATTAAACTAAATTAAAGTAAATTTTATAAAAATAAAAAACTAAGTAAAATATGGAGATATGTTGGGAAAAACAATGATTCCAGAGGATTATGAGGTAGATAGGAGAGATGAATATGGGGATAATATGATCAAATTAGTCTTATATACATGTATAAAATTGTCAAAAGATAATTTATAATTATTAAAAAGTGAAAACAGCTGCCATACATAACTGAAAAACTGCCTAGGGTGTGGGAAACATTTCAATGTCGATGATAAATCTAAAACCCTCTTACATCCACCACTTGAAACAAAAATTCTTCACAGAGATTATACATTATACTTAGAAATATAAATACGTGAAAAGTATGTGATGTTAATTTAATTTTATATATCATGCATTTTATGTACAAAATTCAGAAATAAATTTCTATCTCTCTTACTTTTTCATGTTCATACTGTTTATGAAAGAGCAGTAAGTAGCCAAAACAAGAGGAAAAAAGTTAACCTAGAAAATTATTTTATCCTCAGAAAACAATACCTGGAAAATTCATTAAGTTATTCAAAGAACTGGATCTGGTTGTGAATCTACAGGAAATAAAGTGTTGGAGAAATGTATTTTACTCATCACAGCACTAGGTCAATATTACAAATATTCTGAAATACTGACATTTCTTTGCTTCAATGCTACTGTAAAAGAAGTTCCTAAAACTCAGGGGAGAAGGAGCCATAGAGATCAGTAGGACAGAAGTGCTATAAAGGGGAAAAAGGAGAAAATTGGAACACTGTAGCTGGGGGAAGGGAGTGTAATACAGAAGAGATAGGAAGGAAAATTAACGAACACCAAGGATGTTTGAAAAATGTAGGGAAGCATATTATTTAATCAACATTACTTAGACACACATA
>CABHPQ010142451.1:0-25333 GCA_902168405.1 Peromyscus aztecus
ATGGCCAAGAAGAACCCAAGGAGACACTAATTAGAGGCCATGGGAGATCCTGGAAGGGATCCCCAAAGAAGAGGCTGAGATATTAGATCACAAAAATAGACATTAGGTGAAAAGAAATGTAATTTGAACGAAGTATGGATTTTATTTGGTAACAGTGTGTTAGTACCAGTTCATTAATTTCAACAAATAAACCAAACAAATGTAAGATGTTAGGAGACACTAGGAATGGGGTTAATAGGACTTTCTCTGTTATTTTTGCAGTTTTCTGTGAAAATGAAAGCTATTCTAAAATAAAGTTTCAAGAAAATGAACCAAATCTCTCATTATAACCAGCAGTAACCAGTGCCATGTGGTGATCCAAGAAAACGTCAAAATATTATTAAATGACTCTTGGGAAATTAGATAGAAAAACACACAGAAGAAACAGGAAATTTTCATTTGAGAAATGAGAAAGATAAAACATGATTTAAGAGTAGATACTATTTTTATCAAGTAAAACATAGGAAAAATCCACAAACAACCAAAGGGGGAAACTATGAGATTTCATAATACCATGTTTATAGTATTTTAATATATGGGCTTTGGCGGGGTGTCGGGGGGAGCTTGTGGTTGCAATCATACTTGATCTGTGCTTTCCTGGAAGTTTTTCTTCCCTTAACTCAATTATTCTTAACCTGTGGGTTGTGACCCTTTTGTGGGTTACATATCAAATATCCTGCATATTGGATATTTCTATTATGATTCATAACAGCAGCAAAATTACAGTTATGTCACAATTCATACCAGTAGCAAAATTACAATTATGAAGTAGCAACAAAATAATTTTATGGCTAGGGGTCACCACAACATGAGGAACTGTATTAAAGGGTCGTAGCTTTAGAAGGTTGAGAACCACTGTCTTAACTGAAGAGAAACAAAAGAACAAAACAAACAGAACAAAAGAATTGGTCTTATTCTGCTTTGGGGACAGAATTATCTTAAGTGTATGAACATCCATCATCTGCTCTGCCTATCTAAGATATAGCACAAAGTTTCACAAAGTGCACAGTATTGTGTTGGCCTTTAATGACCTAGCTCCTGACATCACTGTGGCTATGGCATGACATTCATGAAACAGCATGGAAGGAGAAAACCCATCACCAGGCAACAGACACAGAAATAAGAGCATTTGGGTTGGAAAGTGAGCAAGGGGATTAAGGAAAGGTGGGTATGCTGTAGAAATTTTGTAGGAGACACTAGGAGATGGTGAGGAATTAGACTGTATCAAGATAATATATTTTGCAAATTTTGGGTGCATGAACATGTAGGTAAAAGAGAGAATGTGTTGAAAATAAATAGCAGATGGAAATATTAACATACTAAAGAGTCTCTATAGTCCATTTGTTCCACCATGTTCGTGGCTGCTCTATTAGTAATAGCCAGAAATTTGAAATAGCCTAAATGTCTGTCAGTGGATGAACAGGTAAAGGAAATGTGGTATATTTACACAGCAGAATATTACTCAGACATTACAAAGTGAAATCATAAAATATGCAAGTAAATGGATGGAGCTAGAAAAAAAACATTCTGACCTAGAAAGACAAATATGGTGTGTATTTGCTAATATGTGGATGTTAGCTGTGAAGTCTTTGGTAAGCAAGCTACAATCCATATAACCACAGAGGGTAGATACAGAGTAAGGGGATGGGGAGGCGGAGCTCCCTAGGAAAGGGAAATAGAATAGATGGTTATGGATGGATGAGGGAGGGGGATAGGAATGGGATGATCAAATGGGACGGGTTGGGGAGGGAACATAGGTAGGGACAGCTAAAGCTAAGGGCCATTTGAGGGCTTGTATGCAAAATAAATACAATAGAAGCCTTTATATATATATATATATATATATATATATATATATATATATATATATGTATATAGGCAATCTAAATGAAATTGCCAAATAAGAGTTGGGAGAGGACTTCCATCTGGACATGTCTCATCAGTAAATGAAACTTCCAGTGCTAGGAACATCTAATTGAATTGTTGGCCAAAGGGGCCACACAAACGACCCAGGCTATTGCCAAGACTGTTGTTTGCTCTCCACAAACTGATGGTAAGGCCCTGTTGCTGAAGACAACCCCTCCACAACTGACTGAACACAGAGAGGTGGAGCTGGTGCCTACCTAGAGCCTTCACCCCTATGGGCTCACGTTCACCGTAGTGGAAGGTAAACACCAACCCAGCTACAAAGTCTTCCATCTACAAGGCGACCTCCCTGCAAGATATGCTGGTGCAATCTGGCAGAAAGCTTGTGGTGGTAACCAATCAATATCTGACTTGACTTAAGACCCAGTCTGTGAGATGGAACCCATCCCTGACACTGCTTGAGAGGCTGAGAACCAGAGACCAGATAGGCCAGACACCTAAGGGAAAACCAAATACTACTGCTCTGCTAAAGGAACATTAAAAAAAAAATGACCCCTAATGACATTCGGCTATACTCATAAATCAGTTTTTGCTCAGCCATCATTAGGGAAGCTTCCTCCCACATAGATGAGAACAAATACAGAGACCCACAGCTGGGGAATGTGCCAAAGAAAAAGCATGAGATACACACGTAGGTGCAGAGACACACACGTTTGTACACACAGAAATCCCCTAAAGAGACAAAACCGGAAGTCATACGTATATGCAAAGGACCTGTATAGTAAGAAACAACAGCAAGAACAGCCTTGTTAAAACCTTCTGAGAAGCCAGGCGGTGGTGGCGCATGCTTTAATCCCAGCACTCAGGAGGCAGAGGCAGGTGGATCTCTGTGAGTTCAAGGCCAGCTCTGGTCTACAGAGTGAGAGTGAGATCCAGGAGAAGGTGCAAAGCTACCTAGAGAAACCATGTCTTGGAAACAACAACAACAAGAACAAGAACAAGAACAACAACAAAACCTTCTGAGACAAGGAACCTCCAAAGACACCACTGAGAGAGAGAGACAGAGACAGAGAGACAGAGACAGATACAGATAGAGACAGAGAGACCTTGAAACACTCAGTCCTAAATGGGATGTTTCCTTCAAATCCCTCTCTTAAGACTCAAGACTCAAGGAACCCTGCAGAACAGGAGGTGGAAAGAGCCAGAGGTGATGGAGGGCACCAAGGAAGCAAGGTCTTCTAAACACAGCAGGACTGATGTACGTTTGAACTCACAGAATGTGGCAGCATGCACTTGGCCTGCACGGGTCTACACCACACAAGATCCCAGCCCTGAGAGAAGTGCACACCCCCCTCCTCCATCCCTAACTCAGAAGCTATGTTTAATTGATAACCACTCACAAATGAAAAATCAATTTTGTCTAATGGAGTCTCACTGGGGATATAAACCACTTGTAAGGCCAGGCCCCATGTGCAGCAGTAGATGGCCAACACAAAACAAACTTCATGGCATCTTTGGGGGGTCTTTGTCTCATAAGATTTTTAACAAGGTTAGGTTTTTGTTTGTTTGTTTGTTTGTATGTTTTATTACCTTGCAGGTCCTTTGCATATACATTATAGCTTCTGGTTTTGTGTTTTTTGGGGATCCCTGCGTATATAAAGACATGTGTCTTATGTTTTTTCTTTGGCTCTTTCTCTTCTGTTTGTTTGCGTTGTACTATTTTGGTTTTTGTCTTATCTTATTTTATTTTATTATTATTTTAGGACCCTGTTTGGTTTCTAAGGAGAGACAGAATGAGTGTGGATTCTGATGGGAGGGAAGGTGGGGAGAATCTTGGAGGAGTTGATAGAGGGGAACCATAATCAGAATATTTTTGTCTGAAAAAATATATTTTCAATAAAAGAAAGGAAAAATAAATTTTATATTTTAATTGACAGTAAATTCTTACCAGTATTATTTTGAACTATGTAGGTACCTGGTATCAGAAAATCACTCACCTGGGTTGGAGAAGATCCCTGGCATTCTGCAGCAATTTTATTTAGAGACCACTCAATCAGCAACAGAAGCTTCTTAGAGAAGAGGATCACAAATTTAGCTAGGCTCCAATATCTCTGATAAAAGCCAAACAGAATATCATCATGCAATTTTTACTTAGGGTGGTTTGCACCAGAATGGCTCCCATAGGCGCATGCATTTGAAAGTGTGGTCCCCAGTAGGTGGAACTATTTGAGAAGGATTGGGATGTAGGTTCTTGCTGAAGGACGTATGTCACTGGGGGTTTCCAAAGCCCGCCCCATTCCCAGTTAGTTCTCTCTACCTCACAGGGTTCTCAGCTAAGGCTCCAACGCCATACCTGCCTGCTGCCATGCTTCCCACCCAGATGGTCATGAACTCACCCTCTGAAATTTTAAGATCCAAATTAAAAAAAATGGTTTTTTTCTTTAAAAAAAGTTTCTTTAGTCACCTATAGGCAGGTTCTTGCATGAAGAAAATACTTAAATTTCTTAGTATTTGATACAATGGTTATTCTACAAGATCAAAAAAAGATAAAAAAAAAAAAAAAAAAAAGACACCTTCAATTCCATGCCAGCAAGGCGGCAAACAGTAAGCATTTTTGAGTACATATTGCCACCCAGTGGCTAAAATGCACAATGCATAAAGAATGCCAAAGACCAAACAAAGACAGTGAGAGGGTCTGACCAGGATGCTTGTGGTGAAGCTTTGTTTGTGTTCAATGAAGACTGTCTACCATTTGTAATCACAATCTAATTACAGCACTCATTCAGAATGTCAGGGTAGAGTTTACTGTATTTATTTTTAAAGTAGCTTGATAAACCTGATCAGGGCCTCTCAGTAATGAAAGAAAAATATATGAGATGTGTGCTTACCACCACATTAAATAATAAAATCTCTTTAGTACACATGAGACTCATGGTCACGGATGTCTAAGAAGACAAATCAAAGACGCTTTACTTACCATAAGTCAGAAGACAAGCTGTCAAGGCAAACATTAGAGAGACTCAAATCTTTACTCCCCAAGGTGCTATGGGCTCTGACATGATATTCAAGATGGATTACATTCTTAACATAATAATTTGAATTTCCCTTCATCTAAAAGCAAAGAAAGATTCTGTGTGGGGACAGAGAGAGACACCGGGTAGAAGTTGGGTCATTGAAATGAGTGTTGAAGCCATGTTAACATAGGGATTTCCTAGCCGTTAGACTTGGAGAGGTGCAGCAGCATTATTCTTATGAAGTAGCATCCTAAGCAACTTCTGGAAGTCTCTAGAGAGGCTGAAACCTATTTACTGTGTTCTCTAAAATAGAATAATGGGACTGTGTGATTTGGATGACACTGAAGGTCCGAGGAAATCAGAAGAGGATGTCTTATAGCTGTTACAGAGCATCTCCACTGTAAGGTCTACCTGTCCACTTTGATAGGGGACCCATGAACTACTGTGCTCCCTTGCCACCTCTTGTATTTCTTGATCTTGCACTACCTACAGGTTAATACATTAGCTTATATTACTTATATTACTACTTTATGGATATTGGTAGAAGGCATGAGATGCCTGGGAGATAGAGAAAAAAGACTTCATTGTTTACTGATAGCAACCAGCATGAATATCACATGGTTCCCCTTGCCCCCCCCCCCCCACCAAGTCCCACAGAGGCACCATATAAAGACATGAGTGTATCCTACAGTAGGTTTGTGTCTAGATTGGGAACACTGAATCTGTGGAATCTACTGTTCTTGTAATAAATGGCAAGCAAGCTGGCTCTCTGTCCAAAGTCTTTAATGTATCTGTCAAGGTGGCTTGCTGCACACACAACCCTGAAAAATGGCCTGGATGAACATCAGGAAGGACTTTGCATGCTTGGTTTATGGAATAAAAGTATGCTGGGATGCTTAGGCTCACTGGTGATTGCACTTTCTGATACTCATGCTAACCCGGAATCAGAATTCTGCTGATTTCCAATAGTTAGCTTAGTGGTTTTTCTTATCCTTTGGCATTTTGTGTTTCAAATGCATGTTGTACTCTATTCCACTGCCACAGTCTGCATCCTTTCTAATCCTGTTCCTCCACTGGTCCTGAGTGATTTAGGGTCCTTCACCATTATCAATGCCTTTTCTCCTTTGACTTGTCTAGGGGCTGCTTTCTCAAATGGAATATAATATACCCAGGAATGAAATATTCTCACTTCCAAGAAGAATGAAAATACTACTTACTTACTTACTTACTTACTTACTTACTCTAGAAAGATACTCTCATAAGGCTGCCTTTGGAGCTCTGTGGCAGTTCCATGACTTCCTACTCCAAATCCTTGACTTTTATCATACACTTCCTGCCATTAGGCCATGCACATGTACTCTCTTTATGTGCCAGAGGATGGATGCTCCATGTAGTATTTGTATGTATGTGTTCACATATATGTTGTTACACATGGGTGTAGGGGTGTAGGAGCATGAACCCCACTGATCTACCCGTCTCCACTTCCTCAGTTCTGGGATTATGAGCCTATTCCTACCACACTGGGAAGTTTTCTTTTTAACATAGGTTCTGGAGCTCAAACTCAGGTCCTTGCACTTATGTGGCAGGCACTTGACCAACTGACTCGTCTCCCTGGCCCCTCCATGTGGTTTCCAACTAGAGCTGTCATGTCGGCTAGATTCCATTTACTACAGTAAGAAGTGCCAGGGCGAGCGCTTCTTCAGAACAGTCATTAGTTAGTTAGCAGTTCCAGCAGAAAAGTGTGAGTCTCGTTGTCTTTATTTTAGGAACTATGTAAATCTTTTATATAAAGTATTTCTAATTTATTATGTGCATGAGTGTTCTGCCCACATATATGTCTGTGTATCACTTGTATGCCTGTTGCCCATAGGCACTAAAAACTGGAACTAGTAGAATCTACTAATAGATTTAAAAAAAAACCTATGGCCAAATGCCTAAATACATCTCCTTTGTAAATACTCTTGCTTTGGAATACTTTTAATATATATTGTTATTTAAATAATTTCAACTGAATCTTGATGATATAAAAATATCTGCTTAAATAGTGGTCCTGAAATCGGCTATAGTCTACAACCACACCACCCTTAAAATGCCCAATTTCATTTAAAATTGGTTACACACTGGAATCTTCCAGAAAGTTTTATAAATTACTGTTGCTTGTCCTATCCTGGATCTTGCTTTATTTGGTCTAGGGGGTGGCTTAGACATCAGGGATTTGAAAACTTGCCAGGTGACACTATTGTGCAGCGAAAGTCGGGAACAGCTCTCACAGTAGTATTCAAATTCAAAAATCCTCTTAATTATTGAATAACAACAGAAATCATTGCAAATTCAGAATTTTCATGAAAAAGTTCCATATGTTTGATCTTCTGTCTCTGGCCACTGTCATAAATATTTGATTCAATAGTTGATATTCATTTTATTAAAACAATATAAATAAGTTCCAAGGGCTGAGTTTAGTATAATACTAAAAATACAATTATTGTAGAACTCGAAAAAATTAGTTTGTAAAATAAATACTTGTTTCTAACATACATGGTTTCTAAAAAGGCATATATATTAAATCAGAATTTTAAAATTTATATTACTACTCAATTTGGAAGGTAGGTTGTGAGTAAACATGGCTGAATGCCTTAAAAACAGGTTCACAATGTATTATTTCTTTAAAGTGACTTTAATATGTGATTATTATTTAAATAAATTCAAGTAAACAGTGAATAGACACTTTTTATTACAATTAACAAAATACATATACTCTAAAATGATTCATTATCTACAGGATTCTAGACCTTGTTTATATCATTAAAGGATTCCTTTCTCTTTTTCCTTCCATGGATTTTAGATGATTGCAGCATTGTATTATCCTTGCTACGTACTAAAAATGTGAAAATGAAGTAGACATGGTCTTTGCTCTGATGGAACTCACTCAGTAGTAAGCTGATACACACACCAACATTTCGGGACTACAGTGATCAGAAGAGCCGGGGTGGAGGAGCTCAGGGAAAAGGACTTGCCTAGCATGTGCACACCCCTGTATTTGATCTCCACACTGCAAGAAAATAATACCCAAACCCTTGTCTGACACATCTTAAAAGTATGTTCAGACTAGATAATGAGGCAAACCATCAAGGAAAATGTTCTGCAAGAGATAACCTCTTATCTGAGTATCTGAGCCTTAAAAGATGGTTAAGATTTATTCAAGACAAGTGAGGTTGAAAACCGTTACGTCTACAGTTGCAATATAGGTACAAAGAAAACATGGCTTTGAAAATTATGGTGAGAACTCCTGGGAATTCAATCTCTCTCTCTCTCTCTCTCTCTCTCTCTCTCTCTCTCTCTCTCTCTCTCTCTCTCTCTCTCTCTCTCTCTCTCATGCACGAATACGCACACACATGCACACACACAAACATTAAAGTCTATAGGAACAAAAGCTATTCTGCTTCCATGCATGACCTATCTCCATGAAGAACTACAGCGACACCAGAGGATTACATCCATTCACTTAGATGCTTGCAACATGTACGTCTTGATTCTGTTCCTTGCTGATTTAGTTGGAAGCCTAAGTGAAGTAACCTTGAACAAAGTTCAAGGTCTAGTCAGGAATATTTTTTTTTGAGACTGTTTCTCTGTGTAGCCCTGGATGTCCTGAAATTTGCTCTATAGCCCCAGCTAGTCTTGAACTCAGAGATCTGCCTGTCTCTGCCTCTTAATGCTGGGATTAAAGGGGTGTACCACTATGCCCATCTCTAGTCATCTTTAAATATAATCCAGATTGTCTGTTTTGGCCCAGCTTACTGGAAATAAGAAACGAAACAGGATGGTTGAGCATGTGGTACAGAGTGGGGAGTGGTAGAAATTAAAAACGTAGGCAGGAGTGAGATCATCCCAACACCTACAAACTCCAGTGAGTATGTCTTAATTTTGGTGGTAGTAGAAAAGTCATAAAATGATGTTGAGGAATGTAAAGCAGGCAGATTTGCATCTGTAAATAACCAATAATGGCAGCAAGGTGGGGTTTGATACGAAATGACTAATGACATAGGTAAGATACAATGACCTGAATGTCTGTGGCGTTCGAGACAGGGACATGGGAATAAGTGGGTGATACACTGAGGCAGCTGTGTGGGAAGAGAAGGCAAGGAAAGGGAAGTACTCAGAAACACTGCACGGCTTCAGATGGGAACTGTGTGGATGTCGCTTTCAGTTATGACATAGAACACCAGAGGGAAGCGGAGGTTTGGAGATGAGGTAAATTTGCAGATTACTTTGAGTTGTCACAGGGTATGTCCTACAAGCTCTATGGCCAAATCTATATGTGAATTTAAAAATAAAAAATGATTACAATGATCACCTTATGACTCTATGGAATATCAAGTATGAAAATGAAGATGATGTGAGCATAAGGAAATACAGCTTTAAGCATGTGATTTTAAAAGGTAACAGAAGAGCAAAGCATTGTGAAATAAAAAATGTGTGTATGATACACGTTTTCAGAAATAAGGGCTATGGTTATTAAAACTCAGTTGTCGGGGGCTGGAGAAATGGCTTAGCCAGTCCAGTACTTGCTGTGCAAGCATGAGTTTGATCCTCTGCACCCACGTAAAGCCAAAGCCAGACACAGGGGAGTGTGTTTGTAATTCCAACAGCGGGAGGCAGAGACAGGACGCTTGCCAGCCAGAATCAGTAAACTCTGGGTTCTGTTAGAGACTCTGTCTCAACCACAAAAGGTGGGAAGCAATTGAGGAAGGCACTCACATTGACCACTGGCTTCCTATACATGTGTATGTATACATACATGAACGTATATGCATGAACAAATATTACACACATACCTACAGAAAAATAAAGCTGCTTGATTATTACCATCAAAAATTCATTTTCTACAAAAGTTTCTCATTAATTAGATGTACTCATGGGGATGGGGAGTAGATAGGAATGTGATATTTTGAGCTATAGAATTTGCTGGAAATCTTATTGCTTGATAGAGTAACTGCAGACTGCAGACTATAAACTTTTTAGAATTAAATAAACCAACAAAGTTGTCTTCAGACACAGAAGGGGCATATTTCACCCCGGATATTTGGACCAAAACACAGGGAGTGTAACATAAGAATTTCTTTCTCTGCAAAGAAAATATAAGCATGAAAAGTCTCTCTCAACACAATTGATATGCAATCATTGTGTTCAAAATAAACGTAACTTGGGAAAAAGTTATACTGTTTCTTTTTCCTTCACTAAGCAATGGCCTGACACACAGAATAATGCATGGCCAACAGCAGCTGCCTCAGCCTTAAAATCATAAGTAAACTTTAAAAATAGTGTCTGTAATGTAAATGCACACACCCTAGCCCAGGGTTCCCATAGATACATCTGCCAACATGCACACCATTCATTACTGCAATTAAGATTCTAAAAATTTCTAATTTACAATGTACCCAGTGTTTGTGTCTATGAATTTGCATTATTTAAAGAGGCCAAATGACACACTTAGACACATATGTATTTCTGCTTTGTATTTAACATGCAAATACACATCAGTGTGCTGATATCTGAGTAATGATTCTTTCACGTGTTGGACTTCCATATATTGGTGGGATTTTCTAAAAGTTCACATAAAAGTTAAGATATTGGATACATTATTAATATAAATTTAAGACAATCAAATGAAAACCAATTTCAAATCCCACTATGAGATACAATATGGCAGCTTATCTGTCACTGTCCTTTCAAAACCTTTTCAACAAGTGGGTATTTACATGTTCATCATGTGACACAGTTTAAATGTCCCTGAGTTTCCCCTGCTACACACACACACACACACACACACACACACACACACACACACACACACACCTGTTTATAGAAAAACAAATACTAGCACTTCTGTAGAATACTGAAGTGGTTGGAGTTCCTGAGTGATTCTATTTGAACTACAATATGCTGTGCCTAAAGAAATACCAGTATTTTCATTCATTTTTAATATCCTCCAGTTTTGCACAAGGACATAACAGAGATTAACATTTGTTTACCTTTATGCTAAGAAACACCTGAGCTATTTGTAAAACGTGACTACTGCCTCCTAGTGGTAAGATGCTTTCATTTGTTTTATAAAACTCACCCTGTGGGTTAACACAGACAAAAATGTGGAGGTGTCATGAACATTTTGGCAATTTGCTGAAAGTTTCTTAATATATAACAATAAAAATGAATTAAAAATTAAATACACAATGAATCCAAAAGCATAGGTAATAAAACATAATCTTATTTGTTTTTGAAATGTTGTGGTACATACTGCAAAGTGTGGCTGCCTAAATTTCTAAGCCTCAAACAAAATAATACACAGTGAAGAATTAGAAACTTAAAGTCTTTCTAAAGATGTGAGCATATTTTTTAATCTTTATATTTTCATAAAGAAAATTTTCATGAATTTGAAATTTCTGTCTTAATGTTCTCTATTTAATGCCTTCCTTGAATGTGGAGGAATAAAGTGTTTTCTTTAAATTTCATGCTGGGCTATGCAATCCACAGAAGATTAAACTAAGGAAGGCTGTCCAGCTGTGGCAATCTCCTATTGATTGCTACTTTGTGCTGGGCAGAACATCTGGATGGCCACACCACTGTTTTTTACCTACCCCAGCACCTCAACAAAATTTTGACCAAATATATGAAAAGAATATTAACAGAAAGTTGATAGTTTAAAGAGCTTTGACCAGACATAGAGCTGGAAAGAGGATTTGAAGTTGTAAAATACATATTCAAGTCTTACCTCATCACAAATTATATGATTCCAACCTTTACCTCATCAAGGTTGTTTCTCATTTGAACAAAAGGGTCAGTGCCTGACCTATGGATTTTATAGAAAATATAACAGTAGCATATATGAATATTCTTTGTAATTACTAAAAAAAGTACAGGAAATATATATGAAATTTAAAAATGTGAAATTGCTCATGCCTATCACTACCAGTAAAACAACTTTATCAGTTAATCCACTGCTTCCTTCTCAGTTCTCACTTTATTCCTGAAGATATCTGAGACCCTTTCACACATATGTTGACTGCCTTAAACAATCATGCCTTTTTAATTTTTATGATTAAGTTATTTTTTATTTATTTATTTTTTTGAGACAGGGTTTCTCTGTGTAGCTTTGCGCCTTTCCTGGAACTCACTCCGTAGCCCAGGCTGGCCTCGAACTCACAGAGATCCGCCTGCCTCTGCCTCCCGTGCTGGGATTAAAGGTGTGTGCCACCACCGCCTTGATTAAGTTATTTTTACTGGTTAGCTCTTGGTCTTCAAATGCACCTGCTATGGGAGGGTCCATCCTTGGACCCTCGTACTCACCCCAGTTTTCATCTAGACAATCCAATCTGATTCAAGAGACTCAGATTATCATTCCTTCATAGCCAACTTCCAAACCTATTTTGTCCCGGGCTCCATTATAAGTTCCAGGCCTATATTTTCAATCATTGACCAAATACTTCCATCTAGATGCTATTCATTCTAGATAAGGTGAAACTTGTTATCCTTCTTCTAATCCCAAACCTCCTCCCACCCTTGGTTACCATTCTCAGTAGCTGGCTAAGCAAAACTCGGAGTCATCAATAATTCCTCCATTCCATTGAACCCACCTCTGGAATTTCTAATTTATCTGTCCTCAGATCCATTTGAATTTCTACAGCCTCCTCTGAAACTGTTAATTCTTTTAAAAAATATCCTAACTAAGCTAGGTGTGGTAGCAAACGCCTTTAATCCCAGCACTCAGGAGGCAGAGGCAGGCAGATCTCTGTGAGTTTGAGGCCAGCCTGGTTTACAAAGTGAGTTCCAGGACAGCCAGCTACACAGAAAAACCCTGCGTTGGAAAACAAACAAACAAAATATCCTCACTGTTTCTATTTTCTATTCAATCTCTCTTCTTTGGTTAGTTACACTCTGAATCCATCTCATTAAGCAGGATGCTGTGGTGTGAGGGAATCCTCTATTTTGATGCCTACCTGTGGCCAAAAAAGTAAACTGCAAATTTTCTACATGATTTGAAATCCTTACCATTCTGTTTCTATGCTATTCATCTAGCAACTTGCTTACACTCTTATACACTTTCAGTTTCATTTCCTGGTTCCTGTTTTCTCTCCCCTCTATGACTGTACTTTGTCGAAAATCTGTACATGGGGCTAGAGACCTGACTAGGCAGTTTGAGTACTTGCTGCTCTTGCAGATGGCTGGAGCTTGGTTCTCAGCACCCAAATTGGGTGGCTCACAGCTACCCTGTAACTCTGTAACTCCAGCTCCAGGGGATCTGATGCCTTCTTCTGTCCTCTGCAGGCACAGTATGGATTTGTGCATACAGACACAATGCGATATATACATACATATATGTAAAACCCCTTTTAAAAAATCTGTATATGTTTTGGGCCCATACAAGTTGTCATTTTCTGTGTAATATCTCCTTCCTCTTGACCTTTGAGTAAAACTAACCCTTCCACCTTTAGTACTCATCTGTTTGTAATTATATTTTAGTTGTAGAAACAGTTTATCTCAAAAAGAAATTTTAAAGCGTGGAGAAAATATTCAGCAAGGATGCTCAAACATCAGAGAAGAACCAAATAGAATTTCTTGGAGTGAAAGAAGCAATCAAGTCAAAATCACATCAGAAAGCATCGCTAACAGACAGGAGCAACTAGGAAAATGAATTTCAGGAAGGTAAGACTGAGTTGAGACAATACTTCATTCAGACACATATAACGATTAAAACAAACAACCAATAATCCCCAAAATGTCTGGGGCACATACAAAAGACAGAAATCTAAGAACCAATGAAGTAGAAGGAGCTGAGATAAAGTCAAAAGTCAAAGACAATGTATTCAATTAACTTATAGAAGAAATTTCTCTAAACTTAGAGAAAGAAATTAACATCTAAACACGAAAGGCCTTTAGAAACTCAAATAGATGTGACCAGAGAAATTCTTCACAACATACCATAGCCACAATGTCACAACCACAAAGAAAAGACTAAAAGATGAGAGAAAAAAACTCCAGCTCATATACAAAGGGAGAAGCATCATAATAACACCATATCATTTATAAGAAGCATGAAGCTAGGAATGTATGGAATTATATATTTCAAGCTCCGGAAGTAAATGATTGTCAACAAAATTTTAAACTGATGGAAAATTAAGGCAACAACCAAGCAGTATCACAGAAAAATCTTAAATGAATACTATATATGTAAGAAAAACAAAGTCTCATCTATAGAACATAGAACACAGAAAAGAATATATTCCATGAGTGATCAAAAAGAGTTGGGAAGAAAGTAATCAGGTACAACACAGCAAACCAGAAAACCCTTATACTAACAGAGAGGAAAGATCAGAAATACTATTCATCTAACCAACCAGAAAATCAACTAACAAAATCATAGGAAATAATCTTAAGTGCAAATGATCTCAAATAAACAATAAAAAAACCTACAGAATAACTGATGGAATTAATAAAGCAAGGTACATTCACTGTCTCTAAGAAACACACTTAACCAGCAAAGACAAACAAACACAAAAGCCACAAAACAAAAACAAAAATAGTCAAAAAGTGAAAAATCAATGTACCAAGCAAATGGAAACTGTGTACATGCTATGTAGCAATTTTTGTACGCGATGAGGTAGATTTCAAACCAAAACTATCTAGAAGAGATAAAGAGGGCCCCTACCTATTAACAAAGGAACAGTTCCTCAGGGAGCTATAACAACTGGAAATATTATTCATTGAATATTAGGACTACACATTTGATAAGACAAACACTGAAAGACACAGAATGTCACACAGATTCTGACACAATAATGATGATAGATGTTGAAATGGCACTCTCTGATTTAGGTGGGGGTCTTCCAATCTAAAACCAGTAAAGAAACTTCAAAGCTAAATTATACCACAGATCAACTGGAATTAAGTGGTATCCATCTAACAGACAGTGAACACACACTTAGCAGAACAAGGATTGAACACTCTCTAAAACTTACCATAAAGCAAACCTCAGCAAATACAAAAAATAAAATAAGAAAGGAAGGAAGAAAGAAAGAAGTCATCCCTTGTATCTTATAAGACCACAGCATAATAAAATTAAAAATCATCTAGAGAAATTAAGAAACTATACAAATTCTTGGAGACTGAATAGTAAATCATGGGGGGAAAAGTCATAGAGGAACTTTAAAACATTCCTAGGATCAAATGCAAAATGATAGCACAATCTATCACACCCTCTAGGGTATGGTCAAGGGCTTCCTAAGAAGAAGGTTTATAATAACGTATCAAAAATAAATCCAGTAGATATGAACTATTTAAACAGACATATAATAAGCAAGAGATCCAAGTGCTAATTAAATTTCCCCCAAAGGAAAGCCCAGGACCCCGTGGATTCACTACTAAATTCTACCAGTCTTTTAAGGAAGATCTAGCAGCCACATTGCAAAGCTTCCCACAAGACAGAAAGAGCAGGGATACTACCAAACTCTTCCTGTGGACCAAAGGCCCTAACCGGAAATTCTGATACTGCTAGAGGGAAACATTCTGAGAAATCAGCATATAGAAGAAGTTTTAAAATAGAACTCTAACAGCACAAAAATTTGCAAACGGATTACATAAAGTAAAAACGATTTTGCACAGCAAAGAGAACTATCAGCAGAACAAGCAGCCTACAGAGTCGTGTGGAATCTTCGCTAGCTATACTTCAAACGGGGCTTAGTGCCCAGAACACACAAAAACCTTCAAAGCTAAACAATAAAACTGCCTGTCGATAAACGAGCGCATAAAATGAACAGATGGTTCTCGAAAGAACCACAAAGGTCCAGATCTATATTGAAAACGCATCCAGCACCTTTAGCCATCAGACATCAAAGTTAAACTACTTTCAGATTCTACCTAGCAATGGTCAGAATGGCTACTCCCAAGAGAGAAAATGACAGCGCTGGAGAGATGGCTTAGAACACTGGCTGCTCTTCCAGACGGTCCGAGTTTGAGTCCCAGCACCCACATGGCAGCTCATCTGTAACTCGAGTCTCAGGGGACAGACATTCTCTTCTGGCCTCTCTGGTCACTGAACACATGTGGTGAGCAGACTACATGCAGGCAAAATACCTATACACTTGTAAGTAAGTAAATAAAATATCAAAAGAAAAATGCCAACAAATGCCGATGAGGATGTGGGGAAAGCTGAACCCGTTTTCACTGCCGGTAGGAGTGGAAACCGCAACAGCCATTATCGAAATTAGCACGGAGGGTTCAAAAAATCAACAGTGAGGACATGAAGCTGGGAAGGGGACATGTTGGGGAAATCTGAGGAAGAGCTCGAGGGGAAATGAAGGATGGTTATGATCATATTTCACTGTATATGTGAATTAAATTCTCAAAATAATATATTTTTAAAAACAAACAAAAACAGAATAGCCTTATGACCCAACTATTCTGCTTCTGCGCATATACCCAAGACTCCATACCCTGCCACAAAGATAATTAAAGATGCACATTTATTGCTGTTCTAGTCACAACAGCAAGGAATTGAAACTAGCCTAGATGTTCATCAACAAATGAATGGGTAACAAAAATAGAGTAATACAATATTTTATTTAACCACAATGAAATTATCAAATTTATAGGAAAATTGATGGATCTGGAATTATTATGCTGAACAAAATAATCCAGACTCAGAATAACAAACATTGTGTGTTCTCTCTCATATATGAATCCCAACCTTTAATGTTTATGCTTACATACACATACACGTATATGCACATATATGTATACATGTAGGTGTATGTGTGGTTATAGGTGCTGGACCTAGAAAGGGAAGATAAGGGGAAAAGAGGGTTGAGCAAGGAAGGGTAATAGAACTGACATGAAGGAAGGGCTACTGGGGTGGAAGGGGACACGGGGAGACGGGGAGGGAAGGGTCAGCAAGAACATGATGTTTGAAGATGCCATAATGAAATCGACTTTTTGTAAGTCAATTAAAAAATGTGTTCAAAAGGAAGTGTTTATCTTTCCTACTGCATTTGACTCAAATGGAAAAGTTGCCTTTGTTTTGATTCACTGTGCTAAGCCTCATCCCTACAAAAAGTTGGCATCCAACAAATACTGAACTAAACAGACCTGGTCTTGATTTATAGATAAATACAGAGAACTAGCTTGAGGAATAACATCACACTGTTTCTCTCCTCAGTTGTCATAGGAATTAAACCAAGACCATCTGGCTGTGGGTAACAGTGAAAGTATACCCTAACGGTGAATTATCTTTTGTGATCCTCTTGGTTTACAAAAGTTTCTTTGGCAAGCAGTGTGGAAGGATGCGGGAAACGGCGATGCAAAGTTCCAGTCAAGAACCTGTAAAATAGACAGAGATAAAACATGAGTGCCTCACTAGTGTTCTTAGAATACCAAGGTAGGAACCATAGAGTACATTAAAATCTAAAGATGGTTATGAAGAGTAAAGGATAGACGAATTGAGTTAATCTGTACAGAAAACTGGGTATGTGCTGGAGGGTCAGTCCTCAATCTTTGTCATGCAATTGTTTTATCGCCGTCTAGAAGGCCCTCCTTGTTATACACGGCACTAATGGAGCACCAACACATTCTCTTCTGTGATGCCAGCATCCGCTTTTGCTCTACAGGGGCAGAGTTGACTGGATGACACAGACATCGCACGCTCTATACAACATCAAAGATTTACTGAGTCAGATTGATGATGCCATCATCCTTAACAACCTAAGCTGGATCTCTGGAAGCCATACAGTAGTAGAAGAGACATACTCCTGAAAGTTGTCCTCTGCCTCCACACATGTACCATAGCATGGGCACTAGCATGCGTGATGTGTGCGCGCGCACACACACACACACACAAACGCTACAAAACATAATATCAAAAAGATTTACTATCTATCCCTTTAATGAAAAATTCCAACTCTACCATATTTGGCAGTTGGAAAGTTAGTTGATATATTTGTAGAATTCTTATTCTATAAGTTAAAATCTTTATGCAAATTTTTATTATATTTTTCATTATTTAAAACAATTTGAAATATTTTTTGGTCATATTCTTCCCCTCCCCCAAGTCCTTTCAGATAGTCTTTCCCTTCCTACACACCCAAATCAAAGTTCTTTCTCATATAAGGAACAAAAACTCAATATAATATCAAAGCCTCCAAAACCAAGAAAAAAAAAACACATCCAAAAAGAAAAACAAACAAACAAATCAAAAAATTCCCAACAAATTGTAACCAAATAGAAGCACACACACAAAACTATGGATCCAAATTATATGTTGGTCAACTACTCCTGAACATGAGGCCTGTCCTGGAATGGTTGATATACCCAGTGCCACTCCATTGGGGAAAACTGAAAAAATGAAATCCTTTGCATGCTGCTTCAGTCTCTAAGTTCATATGAGCTTCGCTCGTGTTGATTTAGAGGGCCTTGTTCTCTTGGTGTTCTCCATCCTTTCTGGCTCTTATACTCTTCCCACCTCCTTTTCCCCGGGGTTCCCTGAGGTTGGGGGGGGGAGGGGTTGATAGAGACATCCCATTTAGGGCTGTGTGTTCCAGTATCTCTCATTCTCTGTGTAATGTCTGGCTATGTGTCTCTATAATTGATCCCATCTGCTGTAGAAGGACATTTCTCTGATAATAGTTGAATAAGGCACTAATCTATGAGTATAGCTGAATATCATTAGGAGTCGTCATTTTATCGTTACAGTTTTTTTTTTTTCTTTTTTTAGATCAGTATTATTTGGTTTTACTGTAGGTCCTTGGGCTATATAGTATCAGGTTCTTGGTCACCCAGTGCCAGGTATGGGTTTTATTTTGTGGAGTGTGCCTTAGGTCAGATCAGTTACTGGTTGATTACTCCCTCAGGCTTCATGCCACCATTGATTGCACTAGCATATCTTGTAGGCAGCATACCCTTGTAGATAAAGGGTTTGAGGCTGTCTTGGTGCTTATGTTTCTTTTGAGAGCATGCAGAGTATGTTCCTGTACCAAAGATGCTGGAACACAGAAGTGAAGGCTGTATGTAGGCGCTGACTCAATATCTCCATGTTTAATGAGTTGTGTACGTGTTGTCTTCAACAATGGGACCTTGCTGTCAGTTTGCGGAGAGCAACCTATAATCTTGGCAACAATCTGGGTTGTTTGGAGATTCCTGTGGGGCCCCTTTGGCTAGCAAGTTAATTAGATGTAACCAAATCCCAGTACTGGAAGCGTCATTTGACAAAAGATGGCCAATTGGGACTCTGTTTCTTCCATTATTTGGTGGTTTCATTTAGATTGCCTTCATATATGTACATATTTTATTAAGTTTCTACTGTATTAGGTTTCCTGTATCCTCCCCCTCAACCCTCCTCTCCTCTCTTTTCCCCCTTGATCCTCACATTCCACCCCCTCCAATTCATAGTTATCTATTCTATTTCTCTTTCCTAACAAGATCTATCTGTTCCTTCTAGTCCCTTACTCTAGACCTACTCTCTGTAGTTCTATGGATTGTAGCTTGGTTATTTATCATTGCCTTCACAGATAATATACACATATAAGCAAATGCATACCATATTTATCTTTCTGAGTCTAGGGTACCTCAGTCAGGATTATTTTTTTCTAGTTCCATCCATTTGCCAGCAAATTTCAGGATGTCATTTTTTAAATGGCTTAGTAGTACTTCATTGTATAAATTTTTTTTATCCATTCTTCTGTTGAGGGACATATAGGTTGTTTCTAATTTCTGGCTATTGTGAATAGAGCAGCAATGAACATGGTTGAGCAAGTGTCCCTGTGGTAGAATGAAGCATCCTTTGGGATATGCCCGAGAGTAGTATAGCTGGATCTTGAGGTAGATCAATTACCATCTTTCTGAAGAACCACCATATTGATCACCACAGTGGCTGTACATGTTTACACTCTCACCAGCAATGGAGGAGTGTTCCTCTTGCTCCACATCCTTGCCAGCATGAGCTGTCACTTGTATTATAGATCTTAGCCATTCTGGCAGGTGTAATATGGAATCTCAAGGTAGTTCTGATTTGCATTTCCATGATGACTAAGGATTTAACATTTCTTTAAATGTCTCTCGGCCATTTGAGTTTCATCTTTTGAGAATTCTGTTTAGATCTGTACCCCATTTTTAATTGCATTATTTGGTGCTTTGAAATCAAATTTCTTGAGTTCTTTATATATTTTGGATATTAGCCCTCTATTGGATGTGGAGTTGGTGAAATTTTTTTTCCCATTCTGTAGGACAGCCTCCTTTGCCATGCAGAAGTTTTTCAGTTTCATGAGGGCCCATTAATAATCATTGCTCCCAGTGCCTGTGCTAATTGTGTTCTGTTCAGGAAATCTTTTCCTGTGCCAATGCAATCAAGTCTGTTCTCCACTTTCTCTTCTATTAGGTTCCGTGTACCTGGTTTTATGTTGAAGTCTTTGATCCATTTGAAGTTAATTTTTGTGTAGCATGATAAATATGGATCTATTTGGATTCTTCTACATGCAGGCATCCAGTTTGACCAGAACCATTTGTTGAAGATGCTGTCTTTTTTCCACTGTGTATTTCTGGCCTCATGATAAAAAAAATCAGATGTCCATGTGTGTGTGGATTTATGTCTGGGTCTTCAGTTCTATTCCATTGATCAATCTGTCTGTTTTTATGTCAATACTATGCTGTTTTTATTACTGTAGCTTTTGGAATACAACTTGACATCTAGGATGGTAATACCTCCAGCAGTATTTTATTATTCAGGATTGTTTTAGCTATACTGCTTTTTTTTAAACTTTTTTTGTGTATTTCCATATGAAGTAAAAATTGTCTTCTCAAAATCTGTGAAGAATTGTGTTGGAATTTTGATAGGGATCACATTCAATTTGTAGATTGCTTTTGGTAGTATGGTCATTTTTATAATATTAATCCATTTTTTCATAAAACAAAAATAATGAAAGGTATAAAGATGTTATAATAGAAAATGTATAGATCAAGTTCACATCAGAGATAAAGACTTACTTATATAGGATTTTTTAAAAAGACAAAATTACTTTAAAACTTTTAACATAAGCCTACCTAATTATTCTTCATTAACCAGGGGAAGAAATGAATATTCTTCACCATAGAGTACATTGATGAATCTTTTCTATACCATTTTGCCACTTATAAATCAAAACTTGATTATTCTTACAGTGAAGAAGGAATATTGTTAAATTTAATTACTTTCTCAATGAAGGCAGGGACAGACTGGAGAGGGGAGGGGAAGAGGAGATGGGGGGACAGGCATATGGAAAGAGACTGAAGAGAGACACCGCAGAGGGGCTGTGTACCTCATTCTCTGATGGATATGAAGCCAGTCTGTGTTCCGAAGTCAAGGCCATCGCGAACGTGGGAGAAAAACTTATCAGGATGGCAGGATGTGCAGAGGTCAAGATCTCCCTTCTGGTCTTGAATATTCTGTGGAAGAATTCCTCCTCGTTCTAGAAGAATCCTTAGAATAAAGATTTTTCAAAAGACAGCAAGAGTGTATTTATGTTCCTGATAGTGACAGCAACATGAAAAAAGGCATGTTTATTTGAGTGGGCACATTCCAGGAAAGCCCTCAGAGTGACAGAAGCTGCTACTTCCTCTGCAACAGAGCTGGTCAGGAAATGGAAGATTCTATCAGCATTTATCACCAAAGCTCAAATATGAGCTGTGCGGTGATCCACACTGCCCTGCAGACCTGTGCTGGCTCTGGGATAGTGTGAGAAAATTATATGCTTGTTTGGGAAGAAGAGCATTTGTGTACAAAACTCATTTGGTTCAGACAGGGTATATTTTAATCATCTAATCTCTCTCTCTCTCTCTCTCTCTCTCTCTCTCTCTCTCTCCTATTCACTAGACTTTTCACAGAAAACTTTCTTCATAAATATTCTGATATAAAATATGAATAAAATTAGTGACACATTCCACTAGTCACATTTAAGAATCAATTGCGATTGATTGAATCCTTTCTACTCGTGTGTTAAATGAGGCAGGGTCTGGGTATGGTTTTGCTGACTGGAATAGAAACACAATTCAAATCAGACATCAGTTTTCTTCTGTACAAATGACAATTTTCAACAGAGATTAAGAAACACATTCATATATTCAAAATGCATAGGACCACAAATACTTACAAGTTGTTACATATTTATATTACCTAATATTTTATAAGAAATGTTTTCCAGTTAATTAGACAATAAGAATACTTTCAAAATAATCAACTTTCTTATAGTTTCTATTTCTTAAGAGAATTGACCTAAGCAATAGTTGTGAAGTAAAGTACATATCAGTTATTCTACACAAAATTTAAGTAGTTTTCTGGAGAGATCAACTTGCAATTTACTTCGAAATCAATAAACTGTAACAGTCATGATATTATCTTTGATACAAATTAAGTAAGAATACATGCCTTGTTTAAAATGGGTTTTTCTATGTGTGCACGTTAGCTCCTTAAATATTTGCTACCTGAATTGTTTGGGGGAGTTACTTACTGTTCTCTAAAGTAATTTTCATCTCAGAAACAATAAGCAATAACCAAACTTCGGCACCACATTGAAATCACACACCTGGTAGCCTTTCGGATGTCAACGTAGGGATTCATTGAGTCAAACTGTCGCACACATGAAGGATGAAGATTATGAAATGAGGTCGCTGATTCTCTGGGAAGAGTAAAACAGCAAGGTCCTACTGAAGGTCCCAGAATGACAATAATGTCTTCCAAATTACAGCCATATTCTGCTACCATAGCATTCACAGTAGCCATAGCTACACCCAACAAGGTACCTTTCCAGCCTGGTAAACGGGAAGAAAAGAAGACAGGAGAAGTTAAAAATGTAGACTTCCAACTGCCTTTATGTCTCAGTGAAAAATGAACAGCTGTGGTTTGTGTATTCAAAGCCCAGGTCTAAGAGATGAACCACACAGGTAATGACTCCATTCAAGTACTGTCATTACATTAGATGCACTTTACAAAGCACCCGACAGAATCAACAATTAATAGGAGTTTCTTTTGAAAAATGGTATTGATGATTAGTCTCCATAGGAATAATGTCCTTTCAGCCTTTTCTCGTCTCTTTCCTATTAACTAGAGTAATGAAACACATAAAATGTAACATTAAGCCAGTTAAAGTTTCCAGCTCACTATTAACATTTGCAATGTTCAATTTCTAGAATTCTTTCATCTTGCAAATTTGAAACTATATTCATAAATAATTTCTCATTTCTCTATGCCTACACATTTTTGTTTATGAATTTTAAATACTCTACATACTCCATGTGAGGTGTTTCATATTGAACTTGTCTTTCTGTGACTGGCTTATTGGATCAAGGTCTAGAAGGTTCATCCATTAGTCATTTGTCACGGTACACTTAGGTTGCTTCTACCTCATGAATCTTATGGGTCAGGATGCTATCAATGGAAAAGCGAGTTCTTTTGGACATTGATCCGGAGTTAGAATTCTAGGTCATATGGCAATTCTATTTTCAACTTTTTAAAGAATCGCCATACCATTGTTTTAAAACTTGAGGTAGGGTCTCACTGTGTAGCTGGAATCCCCTATGTAGATCAGGCTGACCACAAACTCAGAGGTCTGCCTGCCTCTGCCTCCCGAGTGCTGGGATTAAAGTGCCACCATATCCAGAATATCATTTTTGTGTGTGTGAATTTTCACATCTTTTATACTCATCACTCACTCCTTGAGAGTTGTTGTATGTCTTAAGTAGTAGCCACTCTGACGGATGCATGATGAGATTCTGGTTTTGACTTACATTTCTTTAATTATGAATGATGTTGATTAGCTTTTCTTATGCTTCTTAGCTGTTTACCAATCATTTTTAGGGGAAAAAAACCCATTCCTTAATTTCTGATCTTCCTACCTCTACCTCCTGAGTGCCGGGATTATAGGTGTATGCCACTATACCTGGTATATATGATGGCTATTGAACAGACAGGGTCATCCATGCCAAGCAAGCACTCTACCAATGCAATTACATCCCCAGTCCCTTCAGAGATCTACAGAATATGGCATTTAAAATGTTTTAATAACTTAGAAAATTTTTCTTTTTGTTATGACTATGAGACATGTCGGCTCCTGGCAGTACCAATCTACTTCAGAGAAAATATGGGCATTGAAGAAACTGCATATGGAGTTAACTTTCATTGTGGCAAAAGTTAGTCACTGGACAACAAAGTATCCTCGAATCAACTGCTGACAAACAGGATAGACAGGACATGAAACAAAGGACTACTGATTCTTGCCAAAACAAGTGTGGTTATGGCTTTATCAAAAGGCATCTTCTGAGGCCAGGACAATATGGCACCATCCCTGAAGTGGCCTTTGCAATCCGGAAAAGGTACAGTGCCCTTTTCTTCGAAGGCAGCTGAACAGGCCGATGGCTTCTGATGTGCAATGGAACAGCAGCTGAAACAGTTATTCTTGAAGAGTAACTAAGCTCATGCCTCTCAATAGTAGACTGGCATTTAATAGAGAGATGTGGAGGAGAACGGGATGCTGAGATGAAGCCACATATACATAGCCAAGAAGAATGGACAGCTGAATTCAAAAACCATCAACAATTTCCAGAATTTAAAATCCTGAATCATGACAGGACACTAGTAGAATTCAGGTGTTTCTGGTACACGGACTGCTCTCACCCAATGTGAGGTCGAACTATTAACCTTGTGTACATCCTACTTCACAAATGAGTCTGTCAGATACGCTAAGCCTATAGGCTGAAGATGATGCCCCAACACTGCAGAGAAACCTCAGGTGACTGTCCAGGCAGCTGGCTGTTTCTGTCAACTCACAATTTTTTTTGGAAGTTGCTTGCATGCACTTCCTGTTTTTATTTTTGTTAGGTAATATTATTTCCTTCTTAGGTCTCTGAGGGAGTTGAAGATTAATTAGTTATAGTTGAAGATTAGTTAGTTATAGTTGAAGATTAGTTAGTTATAGTTGAAGATTAGTTAGTTATAGTTGAAGATTAGTTAGGATAGAAAGTGAATTAGGTACATTTTGGACTTACCAAAATAGGATAGATAATGGAATTATTTTCTCTGAATTTGTCAAATACAAATGGACTAGACATTGTTTAGGTATTTATTACTTGTATATATGGTATATAGTTATTGTACTTTTGTATATAGTTTTTCTTACATTAGTTAACCCAGCCATTGTTTTATTGTAGAGTTGCAGGTGTTGTTTTAGCAATTAACCCCTTATTAGATATAATGGATTGCAAATACTTTGTGCCATTGTGTGGGTTTCCTTTCTACTCCATTGATTATCCTTTGATGCACAAGCATTTTAAATTTTAATAAAGTTCAATTTACCTGTCTTTAAATTTGTTTTTTTTTCCCTGCTTGAATACCTAAAAACAATTTTGCC
>CABHPQ010142452.1:0-22632 GCA_902168405.1 Peromyscus aztecus
CATTTGGAGGACAGGTCCCCTAGGTTGTTGGGTCAGCTAGTGATGATCAAGCATGCCTCAGACACAATGTGTGATACATGAGAGTTTCACCACTCCAACCATTCCCACAACCCCAGAAGGCCCAGAATGTCGGATCATTTCCCGTCTAGAAAGGAAGTCACACCTCTGAAGGTTCCGTGTCAGGTCACTTCCTGCATGAACAGGAAGTGATAAGTCAAAGACGGGTGTCCCTCATCAGAAGCTCACTGAGCCAGAGTGTGCAGTGCTCCAAATGGCTGCGCAGAGCAGTTTGCTCGCTGCTGCCCTCGGCCTAGCTGACGGCTGCCCTCCCTTCCTCCGGCCTCTTTCCTGCCTTAGCCCACCTCCCAGCGAGGTAGAATCCGATGAAGATGACTGATGTACGTACCTTTTGAGACGTCCTTCTTGGTCTGCACATTTATAAAGAATAGCATGGGCTTGCTCAGTATCGTTTCCCTGTAGTCTTTATAATCAGAGTAGGTGGTCAGTTCCACATATCTATGGAAAAAGCAGAAATAACTGCAGATGTAACATCCACTCCCATGTGAGGAGCGGGATGTTCTGACTGGACATGCGCCTACCTCAGCCGTGGCCTTTGAGGGATGTTTCCTAAAATGTGTCCTAATAGAGGTCACCACATTTTATACACATAAGGAAATCACCTTCGGGTCATTGCTGAGTGGCTGAGGGTTCCGTGGTCATTGGAGTGGCTTGGTGTCAATGTGTTGCTTTCAGAGAAGCCAGATGAGAGCAATGTCATACGTCATGTGGGCAAAGAGTTCGTCTGAAGCTGTCGGAGTCCTAAGTTCCAGCCAATAATGAACACAACCCCCTCCCCCATCTCTCCTCTCTCTCTCTCGCGTGTGTGTGTGTGTGTGTGTGTGTGTGTGTGTGTGTGTGTGTGTCCCTCTCTCTTCTCTGCTCCACTCCTGCTTCTCTTACGGCCAGGTCCACTCTGCCAGCCATGTTTCATCTACTACTTTCTCTCCCTGCTCTGGACCCTTCTAGATGCCTCTGGCTCTTCTCTCTCTCATATCCACAATAAAAACCTTCCCCTTAGCCATAAACACAAAACAAAATAAAAGAACAAAACTGAAGAAGCAGAATTCACTGAGTCTTCTCCAGTGGATTCATCCTGCCTAATAGGTCTGGAATTTTCTATCTCTTCCCCCACCTCCCCCCTCTAATCCCAAGATTAGCACACCTTCCTGCGTGGATCATACCATTAATCATTTTTCTTACAAACTATTACTAATTCACATTTCCTCCATTGTCGGCTCATGTAATTACAAAAATCAAACTGTTAATGGATTTCTGCCCATATCCTCATTAAATTTTGTTACTCTCCTCTAGAAAGGTCTCCCGGAGTCCTGACTCATCCTGTGAGTTAGCTTTCCCTCACTACCCTCCAATTTTTCCAAACAGCCTTTCTATGGCTCTATGTAGGTAACAAAAAGATCCAAATGCAAACTGGCTTATTTTGGGGGTGTGGTAGTCTGAATGAGAACGGCCCCCATAGAATCATACACTTGAATGTTTGAGAACTAGGAATTGTGTGGTCTTGTTGGAAGAGGTGTGTCACTGGGGACAGGTTTCAAAAGCCAATGTCAGGCACAGTCTCTCCTCTCTGCCTACAACCCTCACATCAGGATGTAAAGCTCTCAGCTACGGCTCCAATGCCATGCCTATCTGCTTCCCGCCATGATGGACTAACCCTCTGAAACTGTAAGCAAGCCTCAATTAAATACTTTCTTTTACGAGAGTTGCCTTGGTCATGGTGTCTCTTCACAGCACAACAGTATCTAGCACAGAGGGGATGGTTCCTTTCCTAGCTGTCCCAAGCTCAGAGTCTGCGTGGGTGCAGGCAGGCTGAATGGCAGCCAGCAGGTGAATGATGCCTCAGCCATGGTCCTTCTTAAGCTTGGGTTGGTTCTGAGTTGATCCAGACGAAGAAGCATCTGCCTGGAGTGAATGGGCCAGCTGAGCCGACAGTAGGGGCTGCCTGTTGCTACACTGGACAGACTCTGCTGTCCAGCTGTGATCAGACAGCTCCAGGTGTTTCCTGTCTGAAAGGCAGTCAGTCCTTCAGGGCTTGACCGGAATATCACAGCCTTGGGAAGCAGCTCACTGCTACGAGGGGCAGCGTGGCCACTCAGTACTCCTGAGTCCCCCCCATGTTTATTTCTTACAACTCCCACAGACAGGATGCAGGGATGGGTCAGAAGTGCAGGGGAGGGTGCCCACCTGGAGGCAGAGAAGGACAGCTTTTGCTTGCTTGTCTCCTGGCTTGATTTCCCAGAAATATTGAATTAACAGACCGGAGTCGGAGAGTGATTAAACCTAGAACTGTCTCCTGCTCTCTATTTCCGCTCTGTGTGTGTGTGTGTGTGTGTGTGTGTGTGTGTGGCGCCTGTGACCCACCCACCCAGTTAGCACTCTGACCACCTTTCCCAAGGCAATTCCTTTGCCTCTGGCTGCAGTCTGCTGGCTGCACTCTGGAGGAAGCACCTGGTGCTCTTGTACAATGGAGCCCCAAAGGAGCAGTTTCACACAACGACAGTGTGGCACGTCCTTCTCCCTAGAACGTCAACTGACACTGACCGGAGACATCGTTGAATTCTGCTATCAGCAGATTGTCTTCCAGCAAACCCACAGTACAAGAAAAAGATTTAAAACATCAAGTCAGAAGCGATCCTTAGCTGGAAGAACAAGGGGGCCCCTTAGAATTCTGTGGGAGGCCTTCTACAGCACCGTAGGGCTCAGAGAGTCATGGTTGGATGCAAAGAAGAGGATCTAGGAAGTCACGCATTGAGTCTGTCTAAACTACGCATGATCACATTCTGTATAGTGTGAGCTGAATGAAACAACTGAACAGTAAAAGCAGGGGCAGCAGACTTGACCTGCCTTTGGTGATCCAGAGGTCGCTTAAAGGGCCATTCATCCTAGGTGTGGGCAAACACTGCATATCAAAGAATTTTGACAGCACAATTTATAGGAGAGAGATACATTCCCTATATCTAACCTGGCCACAAAGAAGAACCACAGGGATCCCTTCTTATCCGTGCAGAAGGTGTTGGAACCATTGGATGGCACCACAGCTGTACACAGTGCTGCAATCTGTAATACCTAGACAGTGGAGCTAAAAAACTGGAAGTCTAAATGACAGCAGATGGGTAGCATGTACAGCCTGGAGACTCAGGACAAAGGGATAAGCCACATGATGATGGCAGATGGGTAGCATGTACAGCCTGGAGACTCAGGACAAAGGGATAAGTCGCATGCTGGGGTGGGAAGGAATAGAACAAAAGATTGCATCATGCAATTCACAAGGGTACACAATTTAAAATGTACCATTTATTGATTTTTTGAACCTTTCAGTGTAGTATTTTTGACCCGCGTTAACCACAAGTAACTTAAATGAAAGGATGCTACTCTAACTCATTAATTCCTCCATTCCCAGTTCCCAGTTACGGTCTCTTTGTCTAACGTGTCAAAATTCCAATGAAATAAGTAAATGTGGGTGTTTATTTGAACATAAAAATCATTACAAAAAAAAGATCAGAGGGTCTCATCATTCAGTTCCATAGGTGTTTCAGTATCTGTCTGGCATTTAGTTATTGCTTTTAATTCAAGCTGTCTTACTAGATGGCATTAGGGACTAGTTATTCCATGTTTAATCATGAACACTTCTAAATTAGTGATGCAAATGTCACCTCTGTGCACTGAATATTATATTTGCTAAAGTTATCATAGGGGATGGTAAAATGTAAACAACTTTAAGATAACAGGTCCTTTTAACTATCATTTCTTCATTTTACACGGTCCCCAAATTATTTTTTTAGACTATCACTTTCTAAGCCTGACCTCAGGGCAAAGACCAGAGAGCAGGACAATGTCAGAGAAAGCCATGTTTCAAACTAAGATGTAATTCATGTCCAAGCTCAGTGGTGTGTGAACTCCACTCCAGAAGCAAGCCTCACTGTGACCCCGAGCCGTAGCTCTCTGTGACCCACTGTAGGGTGGACCTGCTAACACAAAGATGAGGAAGAAAATACCTCTGGCACCAGGAGCCACGCGGTGCATCTGAGAGCCAGGTCAAACACATCGTTTCAGTGTGCAGTGGCAGAGGCAGAAACCCTTCTTGCTCAGGGTGTGGCCCCTGGACCAATAGCATCAGCATGACTGAGACCTCATCCAAGTGCAGAACTCGAGCCTCTGCCCAATTTTATCCAACCAGAATCTGTGTTTTATCAAGAACCCCAGAAACTTGCCTGTTAAGTGGCCAACCGTTTGAGAAACGCCAGTGGAAAAGGGCACCGCATCACCCAGACTTAAAAGTTGGTCCATCATTCACACACAGAGACCTCAGGGGAAAGCCAAGGTAGGTACAGGTGAGAGACTGCTCTGTCAAGCCAAACATACATACATAGGCAGCGAGCAGGAGGGCTGCTGTGGCTGGTGGGGGAGGTTGGGGTGGGTGGCCGGGTGTCAGCAGGCAGGCAGACACCCAACAAAGACCAGGTGTGCTGGGACTAAGAAGCAGACGGTGTGGCTTAAAACCAGAGCGAGGCTCTGGGGGAACCAAGTCAGGAAAGGATTCAGTGTGGCTGAAGCCTTAGAGTGCCTGGGCTGAGATCTCTGAGGCTATTTAACTTTTCTGAAACTCATTTTAATCATCAGCCAAATAGGCAAGCTTCCCATGAGAGGGTGACCAGATCAAATACAGTTCCAAGAAGGCTCCTGGGCCTCCCATGTGAGGCTTAGTAATAACACAAAAACTAACAGCTGACGAGGGTTCAGTATGTGCCAGTATATATTTCTTCAGGACTTCATCAATTCTAATTCTAATAACTGAGATAATTATTTTTAATAGGTTTTATTTTTAATTATGTGTATACGTTTCTGTGGATGGGTTTGGGCTTGTGAGTGCAGTGCCCACAGAGGCCAGAAGGGGGCACCAGATACTCCAGAGCAGGAGTTCCAGACCGTTGTGAGTCATCTGCCAAGGGTGCTGGGAATGAAATGCCTGTCTTCACTAAGCCATCTCTCCATCCCCATTTTATTTTATCACTTAATTTTTATTTTATAAGGCGGCCATTATTCTCACCTAACAGCCAAGGAAACTTATTTTTAAAAAAGTGAGAAAATGTCCCGGGGTCCCTCCACAGATGCAGGGCAGAACTTGCCATTCAGGCTCACGTACACCTCCTCTAGGCTGGATCTCACCCTGCTCACAGTCCAGTGTGCCGACGGGTGTCATTTCACCAGTGCCGTGTGTCCTGAAGAAGGGTGCTGCACACGTCAGTGTCTACGTCTGAGACAGGAGGAAGAGCAGGGGGTCGCCGGGCAGGGCCCACGCTGGCCGAGCAGAGACCCGCAAGCTGACACAGGGAACTGTGGCCCCACCAGGGCTGGCAGCTGGCTGCCACTCCTCCCTGTGGGATGGAGGTGAGGCTTGGACAGCACACACCCACTCATCTCTACCCATGATTCCAAGCATTTTACCCCAGAGGCCGCCCTGACAGAGGGTTGCTTGTCTCCCAGCTGCTCAGCTGTAGATAGGGGCAGAGTCTATATTTTCTTCCCTAAACACCTCTACCCTTCATTCCTTTATAAGGCCGATTTATAGTCGACGTGAACAGCTGATGGGAACCCAGTTATTTATTTGGGGGCCTCTGGAAGTGCGAGAAGCTGCCACTGGCCTTTGGAAGGCAGAACTGCTACTCGTTTGTGGCAGTTTCCTGAAAACACAGGCATAGTCTGACAGCGCTACTTAGAAACCATGGTTCGCCTGATTCCAGCATCTTCCACGGGTTCATTCCTTGTTTTCCCATCATAAAAAACAAGCAACAACAATAGCGTCCACTTTGTGAGATTTCACAAGACGACAGCTGTGAAATACCTCGCGCCCTCGTGGAGACTCAAGTCAACATTAGCAGCTACACTTCTTGTATCTATTTAGGTTACCCAGCAGCCTCTTTCATGCCGGGAGAACAGGGCACAGGCAGAATGCGAGGTCATGTTTGCCAGACTTGCCAATGCATGTCAGTAAGAGGCTGCATCCTAGGGGCAAGACGAGAGTGTGTGTGTGTGTGTGTGTGTGTGTGTGTGTGTGTGTGTGTGTGTGTGTGTGTGATGGTCAATGTGGGTTAACCTTTCTGTGGGCCCCGGCCTACCATTTGAGTAAACTGTAGCCTTGCTTGTCCACCTTGACCAGATGTCCTCCCTATGTTGATTCCCTGCCCGCTTCCTTCTCACCTCCCCATCACTGGAGGTTCTTTGTTCCTGTATCCTGCATTTGGTGTAAACAGCTTAGATGCAAGAATGTAGAACATTGGGTAGCGAACTTCTGCCCTCCCGGGATCCTCCATTGTGCTGTAAGCCTGTATTTAAGGTTCCTCCCTCCTTCAATAAACGGCATTTGGCATTCGGCATTCTGCCGTGGCAAATGACTCGCTGTCTCTTATTTATTTTCTAATCTACAGCCCCTTGCTCGGACATGGTGAACGGTTAGCGGTAACGCGGGCGTTGCCACAACACCTTTCAAGTCACTTGGTAACCATTACATGAAGGTAGTGTCTTGAGCAGGCTTTAGATATGACATGGATAGAAATCTTGAACTTAAAAGAAAAATAATGATGCTGTTAAGGATTTGCTCATTAACTCCACAAATTAAGACAGATATTTTAAAAGCCGGTTTTTGGATGATCTTTATGGCCAACACTAAACACCCAAGAAAGGCTTGAGCTCCTACAGTGTTTCAATTAGAAAAGTGTTTAGGTATCAGAAAAAGGAACCTGAGGAAGGAGGACAGATGCCCTCTGTTCAGTGAGGGGCTCATTTGGCTGTCAAGGGCAATGGCTCTTAGCATTTTTGAGGCGTTCTGGGAAAGGGCCCCAGAAAAGGAAGAGAACACACCTTTGAGGCCCTGCCTCTTGATTACACTGTGGACTTATTCCGCACCCAGAATGCTCATCATGGGGGATAAAAACCTAGTTAATTATAGAGCAGGATCCTTATCCACACATCTTGGAGCATCTGAGTCGGCCGGGGACACTGGGACTGCATCTACATTTCTGGGAAGGTCTCTGCCCAGTTCTCAAAGGCCCAGGGGTCCAAAGTGCTTAAGAACCTGCCCCTGCCTTTCCCAATCCTTAACCACCTTGGCAGCTCTTCTTGGTTAGAAGTCATCCACACCTAAGGTGGGAATGTAGTGGCTGAAAAAAAAATTCGCTGGAGCCCAACACCTCTAGGCCTCCACTTGCTATGACAAATGTGAAGTTTGTTCTGTGGACACGTAGATTCTGCAGATGCCAGACACGTTGAAACCAGGCCACTTGGTCACTTGCCTACGCCAGTTGCCCAGCTTTGAGGAAATCCAACTGGAGCGCTATGTCAGGGACAGTCAAAATAGAGGGACAGCCCTCTATCCACAGTAGCAATAACATCAAATTGGAAGCTGTTATAGATAGATAGATAGATAGATAGATAGATAGATACATACATACATACATACATACATACATACATACATACATAGATACATAGATAGATTTTATATATATATAAAATATATATATATATATATATATAGAGAGAGAGAGAGAGAGAGAGAGAGGGAGAGAGAGAGAGAAGACTTGGCTTTGGTGTATATATTGATGGAAGTAATGTATGCTATGGAGACAACATCTTGAATCCACTTGGTTTGGGCTATGCTATGCACACACTCTCTTCTAATATTGCACTCAGCCACTTGCAACCCTTACCTGCAAACTACACATACACACACACACACACACACACACACACACACACACACACACACCCCAAAACAATGCACCTAGCAACCTGTTAGCAATCTAGAATACCCACTTGCATCGAGCTGCAACCCTCCACTGGGAACAGGGGAATAACTTTCTCCCCCATTTAACAACCATCAAACTTAAATTCTATTTAATTATACACTAGTCAGACCAGTTTGGGGGGGCAATCTGGCTTGAGCTAGTTTTGGGTACATTCACAATAAGGCCAACTGTGCCCTCTGATGAACTATTAGAGAGAATCTTCTAAATACTACCTTATGCCTGTGCATCATCAACAGTGTGGATGATGAAAAGCAGATGCAACATGGAAAGGGGTGTGTGCAGTGAGCAACAGCTTGCATAATCCAACCTGTCAATCAAAACAGAAAGCCACCCAAACTACATCCCTGAGAAACCAGCTCCTCTGTTCTCTTCTGGTCTCCACGGGGACCAGACACACACATGACAAACGTACATACAAGCAGGCAAGACATTCATACAATAAAAATAATTTTTAAAAAGGAAAAGAAATCAGCTCCTCCTTCCTTCCCACCATATAAAGAAGCCTTGGGTAATATGGGGCTCGAATGCCTTCATGCAAGTGGTCCACTGCCACTCTTAGCAGTATTATTCCTGACTAATTTGTATGATTGCTTTGCTTTGAATAAAGTTGTCCTGGGGCTGGGGAGATGGCTCATCACAAGCCTCTGTGACTCCAGCTCCAGGGGATCTGATGCCTCTGGTCTTCACTGGCATCTGTACTCACATACACACACGCATTACAATACACCTACACATAATTTAAAAATAGTTTAAAAAATTCTCGTAGGAAAATAAAGCTTCCTTGCTACTTTGCAATCATTTCTTTTCATCAAATTCCAAGACCCTGGAAACAGCCAGGTCAGACCTGTGCCACAGGTAATACTATCTCCAGAGTCAACGCCAACTGGATCCATCTTGCCCATCAGAGCAGGAGAATCTTGATTAGGCTAAGTTCAGAATGTTTCCACCTCCCGGCTGCTGCACAGAACCCAGTCCTCCATCAGACTCGGTTCCCTCCCAGCTCTCCTCAGTCTACCCACACAGTTAGACAAGGTCCTAATGGCATGCCCCCTACAAGAAGACACTTTGCTAATCCCGCTGTTTAAGTCTTTCTCAGTGGAGCCTTCATATCTCCAGGGTGTGAAATCCTTCACACAGTTGTATATGTGAGGGAAAGCCAGTGTGTATAAAATTGCACTTGCACCCTGCTCTGTGTCACCTAGTCATGGTGACTACACTTTGACTTTCCCAGGAACCACAACTAGTTTTTATTTACTTTTATAAAGCTGTTCAAAGAAAAATATTAATGACAAGCCTCAAATCTATTCTAAAATTTCCAGTATCCTATACTAAGATTGGGGGAGCCGATTCTGTCAAACACCTTACCTTGGCTTCAGTTCATTGGGAACATTGTAATTGCTTGTGCATGCGTACATGCATGTGTGCATGTGTGTGTGTGTGTGTGTGTGTGTGTGTGTGTGTATAAGAGTGTGCAAGTGCACCAATGCATACATGTCCACTTTATTAGTTTTGAATGGGTTCTCTTACTGATTCTGGAGCTTGTCAGTTTAGGGACAGGGTGGAGGCCAGCAAGCTTCAGTCCTGTCTTCAAGCCCCTAGCGCTGGGGTTCCAGGCACACGGACATGTTCACATGGATGGTGCGAATTCGAACTCAAGTCCCCTCACTTTAGGCCCTGAGCCATCTCCCCAGCCTAAACCTGCTTTCTGACCTAGCTCTTCCTACTTCCTCTTACAAATTGGTATTTTTATTTACCTACCAAACAGAAATTCTTGGTAGGGAATGTTTTCTCAATCATTCAAAACCCATGCATTCCTGAGAGTCCCACCTGCAGTGGGAAGAATGCACTGTCAATGTCTCTCCTTGGCTTGGCCCCTGGGCTCCGCCCTTTCCACAGAGTACACATCAACCTTTCCTGGTGGCAAACGCATTCTATCTTCCCATCTGGCCTGCTGCATTGCTCAGACTCCCGACCCACCTCTGGGACACTCAGCACCCTACTGAACATGTATAAGGGTCTTCCTCCAGGGTGACCCAGCCAAGTGGAATCCAGCATGGACAGCCCTCCCTTACGCCACTGAGATCAAAGCCTGCTTCTGCATCCTTGACTCCTTCAAGTCTACCCAGCTGTGTTTGAGTCCCTTTGGCCACAACAGTTCGGGAGAAGCATTGGATGAAGGCTGAGGTTTCACAGTACACTCCGCAGCGAACCAGGAAGACACACTTTGTTTATTTCTGCCCTAGCTGTCAAGCCAACAACGGCTCTGGATTGGGCTTCTGGGGGCTTTGTTTTCTTCTCCACTATGACTGATTGGTTTAAGAAACACCAAGAGAGCAACTACCCCCAAGAAAATGACCTTTCTGCAGCTTCTGCTGAATAGTGATTAGTGCTGAGGACTAAAGCTAGCTTGGGGATCTGCATTCTAGTCCTTCCCTGAAGGGTGTGCCTGCGCACTGAGCTCATCTGACCCAGTTAATGGGCATAATGGAAAAAGCAGCCACCAGCTGGCGTGTTGGGTGGGGCTACACTGTCAGCAAGATCCCCTTCCTAGCTGCTAAAAAGGGGGGGGGGGGGTTTTCAAGCGGGGGGGGGGGGGGGGGAGGACGGCCAGGTCTCCTAGAGAGGGGACAGCAGCCAGGCAGAAGATTTGCAGGGACAGAGCTACAGGCTAGGGCGCACAACGTGGCCACGCACCTCTTGATGTAGCTGCTGAGGCGGTAGAGCTGCCCGTCGAAGCTCACTAGGCCGTCCCCGAAGACGTTGAAGCCCCCTCGCGCGTCCGCGGCGGGTTCCCCCGGCCCGGGCACCACGAGCTGCTCACCACGCAGCTGGAAGGCCCCAGGCTGCAGGCGGAGCAGCTGGGACAGGGGCAGCAGGGCCAGCTCACAGTCGCACGTCCACAGGCTGCGGAGCTCCCCGGATGATATGGAGGTCAGGCTGGGTCTGGCCACAGGTTCACACGCCGCGGTGGCCATACCCAGGCTGTGGCTCGGTCCCCTTCCTACCCCAAGGGTCGCCAAGTGGGAGGATTAAGCCTGTCTGTCCTGCCGACTACCGCACACAGCAGTCGCTCGGGAGCCCTCCTGTCGCCCTGAAGGCTGCTCACCCTGGAGGAGCGCTGCAGGCAAGGCACGGAGAAAGCGGTCTCCGGCGCTGGGCAGCCCCTTTTATCAGGCACCGGGCACGCCCCTCCGGCCCCCAGGCAGGACCCCAGATGCTCCACTCCAGCAGAGCAATCAGCGTTTCATAACTTGGCGCACTCCCACCTCGCCTGCTCACAGCCAAGACGAACTTAGTCATCCCACTGGGGTCAGACACTCAGCCCCCGCGTGGGGCCCTCCCTGCCTGGTGCACACTGCCTGGTGCACACTGCCCGGTGCAGCATCTTCCCCAAGACAGATGCCCGGGCCTGGCGCGGTGCCCATCCACCCCTCAGGTGCCACTGCTCCCAGAGGACTACACAGGGTTCCACCTCTTCACGCGGGGCCCAGGGGCTTTCAGAGCTCAGGCTGTGAGTTCCATCGGCATCTACATCCCCCACCCCATGCCCAGTCTCAAGTCTCCAGCTCCCTCCACCTCCACCTAGATGATCTGGCTTTTCCTTCTCTCAGCCCTTCCTGGAGCGGGTTCCCACCCACCCAGCATCCTTCCCTGAGCAGCTGGCCACTTTCCCACGAGGCTTTTCTGCATCCCCTGTGCACCTCATTTCTCCACCCTCTTGTTCCTGAGGCTCCCAGGGACCCTTTGCTGTGGGATGTTCTGTATGGCAAATGTGTTGCTAATAAAACACTGATTGGCCAGTGGCTAAGCAGGAAGTATAGGCAGGACTAACAGAGAGAATTAAAAGAACAGGAAGGCAGAGGGAGTCACTGCCAGCCACCGCCAGGACAAGCAACATGTAAAGATGCCGGTAAGCCACGAGCCATGTGGCAAGGTATAGATTTATAGAAGTGGATTAATTTAAGATGTAAGAACTAGATAGCTAGAAGCCTGCCACGGCCATACAGTTTGTAAGCAATATAAGTCTCTGTGTTTACTTGGTTGGGTCTGAACAGCTGTAGGACTGGCAGGTGAAAGAGATTTATCCTGACCGTGGGCCAGGCATGAAAACTCTAGCTACAACCCTTGGTAGCTATGTGCTTGGATCCAAGTCAGAAGACCCTAGCAGGTCTCCCCTGTGGGCTGAGCTCCCCAGTACCAGAATCTGATCATCAGTTTATAGATGGGTGCTCTGCTATGTGCTCACAAGTTTCCTGAGGGATGAAAGGACTATTATCCCTTGAATTTAATTAAAGGAAGATAGGCAAATAACCACAACCCCTGCCACCATCCAACTTGTAGTCTAACAGAGGAGCAAGCAAGTTTTCCAACAGTTACACTGACCAAGTGAAGGCCTTCTCTAGATAAACCTGCAGGAGCAAGCAGGAGACTCCAGGCAGCGCTGAGTCCGGAAGGTAGGGACTTGAAGTGGAATCCAGAGACTATTCAATTTGTCTCTGAGCGCCTCCATGGTGCCTGGGTTTAGTTGAATCCAACAAAAACTGTTTTGCTCTATTTCTTTTATTCTTTTTTTTGAAGATTTTATTTTTGTGTATGAATTTTGCCTGCATATGTATGTACACATGATTATATACATGCAGAGTCCAGAAGAACACATCAGTCAGATCCCCTGGAACTGGAGTTACAGGTGCCATGTGGGTGCTGGGAACCGAACTCGGGTCCTCTGCAAGAGTAGTGAGCACTCATAACCACTGATCTGTCTCTCCAGCCCCTGGTGTCATCGAATTTTTATTCTTTCCTTGTTTAACAGTAAATGCATGTTGCGTTTCAAATGGCTTTGACTTTGCAAACTGTATTGCAAACCACTATGCCATTTTCCATCAAGGGAATGTACTCTTGTTTGTCTGGACTTTTCTTTCCTGAAACACTAAAATCACTTTGTTTTTCCCTTACTACGAACAATAACACATCTTGACACTTTGCTCTTTTTTGGCACTCTACCTTTCAGAAACGGAATTATTGGGATAAGTGGTAGGAGACTCTGCAAGGCTCTGGATACACGTACGTTCAAGTCTGTTTTCTGTCGCTATGATAAAACACTGGCCAAAACCAATATGGGGAGGAAAGGGTTTCTTTGGCTTACACATTATAGTCCAGTCCATTATCAAGGGAAGACAAAACCTGAGGCAGGAACTGGAGCAGAGACCATGGAGAAACACTGCTTACTGGCCTTCTCCCAGACTTTCTTATACAGCCCAGGCCCACCTGCCTCGGAAATAGCACCGCCCACGGTGGGCTGGGCCCTCCTACGCCAATTAAGAACCAAGAAAATGCCCTACAGATGTACCCACAAGCCAATCTGATGGAGGCAATTCCTCGGCTGAGGTACCCTGTAGTGGGTAGCTGTTCCAGCTTTGATCTGGAAGTTCCATCCCCCCACTGAGGCTTCGGTAACTGTCACGCCTGCAAGGCAGGGCCGAGACAGGAGCCCTGAAGACCCGAGATCCAGATGCGCCAGCTCTCTTGGTTCCTGGATCCTGGACGCTGGAGGTAGACCGAGCAAAGTTCTCCAGAGAACACCGCCGGACTGCGCTGCGTCTTTCCCAGACCCTGTAGCCTATCCCTTCACTTGTGAGTTACCCCACAAAATAAACCTCCCTTTTAACTACGTGGAGTGGCCTTAATACCACACCGATCGTGCCCTCTCTCCAGGTGTGTCTGGGTGTGTTGTCAAGTTGACAGGATGTCACTGTTTTCCAAAGGAACGCCACCTTTTTTTTTTTTCTTTCTCTCATCAGTGGTGAATTCTTATGGTTTGAGTCTTTGATCCTGGGGAAGCACACCCCATAACTGTATGTATGCATTTGAATGGTTTAGATTACAATTAGGTTCACAATACAGCATTGGTGTTACACTGAAAACCCTGCTTATAGAAGAGTGGACACGTGTGTGTGTGCACGCACATGCATGCACACACACATGCACACAGTTAGTTAAGAGGAGACAGTCTGCAGATCTTGCCGTCCTCATGTGCCCCATGTACTGGGGTGATCGTTACATCGTCAAAGCACAGGGGAAGCCTTTCAGCTTCAGAGCTTTAAATGGTCCTGTTCAGAGACTGTGATGGTCACCTTTGACTGTCAACTTCGCACAATGTCCAATCACCTAGAGCAAGTCTTGATGGATTGTCTACATCAGGTTGGCCTGTGGGTGTGTCTGTTGGGGATTGTTTGATCGTCTTAATCAATGTGGGAAAACCCACCCCAAACACGGGCAGTGCTTCTGATAGCCACCTAGATGAAAGGACGTGGAAGAAGGAAGGCTTTGCCTCTTTTCTTCGCTTAGCTTTCACTCTTGCTGGTCAATGCATCTACTCTGAGCTGCTGCTGCTGCTGCTGATTCCCTCTGTGAAGAACCATGCTCTTCAGGCTTCCAACACGGACTGAAGGCCAGCAGCTCTCCAGGGATCCTCTAGGTCTTTGGCACCAGATTGGGGCTGCTGAGACTCACTGCTCTAAGGCAACTATGGGGGTGGGGGTCAGCCGTTTTTGCACCACTCCAACCATATCGCATAGGCCAATCTAATCCGTCCTCTGTGTAGTAGAGATCCGTTCCATCAGTTCTGTTCCTCGAGACAACTTTGGGTGATCCTGAGCCTTAACTCAGATCCACCAAGCTCTCACAGACCAGTTAACAACACCATTATTTTCACTCCTAGATCTTGCTGCCAGAATACAAGTACTTGGGGCCAATGAAATGCTTAGCAAAGTGCCTGCCACACAAGATTGAGGATCTGAGTTCAGATCCTCAACACCCACATAGAAGCTGGGCCCAGCACAGGGGCACATGGCTGTGACCCTAACACTAGAATTGGGGGGAAGACAAGTAGATGTGTGGAGTTCATTGGCTAGCCAACCTGACTGAATTGATGAGTTCTGAGTTCACAGAGAGACTCTGTCTCATAAACATGAGGTGGAGTGTGATCGAGAAAGTCACCCAGCACTGACCTTGGACCTCCACATACGCACACAGGTGCACACCTGTGCTTCCAACCCTCATGTACACGTGTACATATCCACAGGAACACACACACACACACACACACACACACACACACACACACACACACACGAGAGAGAGAGAGAGAGAGAGAGAGAGAGAGAGAGAGAGAGAGAGAGAGAGAATGCAAATATCTGTGATCTTCCTCTCTCTTACATAAAATGGCCTTTATTCTTTCATCCCACCTCCCTTACACTATTTTTCTCAAGGTCAAACTCAAAAAGAGTCGTCTAAATTCCCTCTCTGCCATCTCATCCCACAGCACCGTCGTAACTGACCTAATAAAGTGTCAGTGACCTCTGTATTGTCAAAGCTAGAAGACATTTCCTGCTCTGATCCCTCCAGACCACTCTTGTCCTCGACATTCCCTCCTCCCCTAACTCCTGAAGAAGTTGTGGGGCAGTCAGTCCATGGGCTTTGTTAGAATTTAATGTCTGGCTTGGGAAACCTGTTAACTGTGTCAACTGGAATAAGTTTCTTAAACCCTTTGGACTTTAGATGTTCTCACCCCTAAAATCTGGTGCAATTTGAGACTAGGGAGAGGCAAGGCAGGAATATAGTCAAGGGCTCCAGCTTTGGTGCCTCCTTACATAGGTTCAAGGTCCACGTTAGCTCCCTGGACACTGAGCACACCCACATCAACCCTGTGTGTTCCAGTTGCTTCACATGTAAACTGTGGGGTTTGGAGGCAAAGCACTCTAAGCAGTGCCCTGGCCCACAGCAAACACCACACAAGTGTGTGTGTGTGTGTGTGTGTGTGTGTGTGTGTGTGTGTGTGTGTGATTGCCCACATCAGGGGATTTCCATGAGTTCGATAGCTGACAGCCCACACACTGCCCCCGGAAGTCATCACAAGACAACGCCGCCTCCCATCTCCTCCTCTTTTTCTCTCATCTCAGACCCTTTGTTTTTCCTGAGTCTCTGTCCCTGGCAGCTCCGTCTTTCGTGGATGCTTCTGCTCAACCCTTTGGCTCTAGTGGCTCCCTAAAGCTGATGATCCCATATATCTAGGGGTAGTCCAGCCTCTCCACATGGCTTTCAACTGGTGACCCCAGGGAATCTTTGTCCTCCTGCTGAATGTGCCCATTCTCCTGTGTCTAGCATCCTATGAGGCATGTCCATACCTCTCGTCAGAATGCTGAAGGCATCCAAGGCTGCACCCTTTGACCCTCCCCTCCCCATTCTGGCCCTCCTCCACTGCCTCCCCACCCCGGTTCTCCGGGCCATTGGCTGCCTCTGCCTGCTGAATCTGACACCTACACATTTCAGGCATTTTCCTGCTTCCTTCTCAGCCCCTTTCTCTTCAACTTTTCCCTGGACGTGGCTTCCCAGTTACAGTCCATGGGGCAGAGAAGCCAGCAGAGCAGGAGCTTGAAGCAGCTGGGTGGACTTGAACCCAAAACTCTGAACTAAACAAACCTTTTCTCCCATAAGTTACTTTCAGCAGAGTATTTTTTATCATAGCAACAGGCAAGAAACTGTGACAACGGTGTCCTTAAAAGAAGAGACTCAGGGAGTTGGGGGCAGCCAAGAAGAAGAATAGCTTAGTTGGACCCAGTATAGGCATTCCCAGCCAGGAAGATACCAGAAACGAACTCGTCCCTTGTTCTTGCCTTCTAGTCTCACACATGCAAAAAATTAAATTTGTTGATTCTTAAAGGTTTTATTTAGGTTTTTAAAGATTTATTTTTTAATCTATTTTTAAGATATTTTATGTTTGTATTTATTTTATGTTTGTATTTCACCTGCCTGTATGTATGTGTACCACATGTATGCCAAATGCCCTTGGAAGTCAGAAGAGGGCATCAGATCCCCTGGAACTAGTTACAGACAGTTATGAGCCACCATGTGGGTGCTGGGAACTGAGCCTGGGTCCTCTGCAAGAGCAGCCAGTGCTCTTAACCACTGAGCCATCTTTTTGGCCCTTAATTACTACTTTTAACTATGTGTATGTGGTAGGGAGAATGAGTGTGGATTTGTACCCACAAATGCAGTGCTGACAGAGACCAGAAGAGGGGGTTAATTCCCCTGCAACTGGAGTTACAGGTGGTTGTGAGCTGGATATGGGTGCTGGGAACTCATTTCTGGTCCCCTGCAAGAGCAGTATATGCTCTTAATCTCCAATCCATCTCTCCAGCTTTTAAATGTGCGCTTCTTAAGCTGTCCAACCTCTGATGCTTCATGACAGCGAAACCCAACCAGACTCCTGATTCTCACGCACATGTCACTGACTTAAGAACTGTAAAATGTGGCTTGCAGCTCCTGGGAAGGGGGGCTGCCGTTCCCACCGTGGTGTTCCTGATGTGTGGCCCATGTCTCACTTTGCAGGTCTCTGCTCTCATTTCAACACAACAGACACCCTACACTTGAGGTTAAGTTCGATGACCCCTCCTTCTCCTAGGGGCAAATGACCTCTGTGGTGCACGCCTGTATCTCACCGTATTCTAGAAACACCGCCATTCTTGTGTGCCTCTGCATCTCTTACTGGGAAAAGAGCAGCTCCATCCTGTGCCTTTTTATTCCAGGCACATTGTGGCTTCATAAAGATATCCAATTTATTTTCACTGAATGAATGAATAAATAAATGATAAACCGCGCTGTGTCATGGTTATGCATAACATTCTGAAAACGGTGCCTGGCGTAAATAAGTACTATTGAATGTTTGTTAAATAAATGAACAAAACACACTGAGCATGCTTCAGATCATTTTTTTCCCTGTGGTTAAAACTGTCAAAGCCGTGTGAGAGTCAAAGCAGGAACATATGGAGCAGCGAAAGCCCAGATTTGCAAAGATGTTTTATGCAAAGAAGTTCACATTCATAGTTACTGTACTGACTCCCGGCAGCTTTAGTCATGACTGAACCAGAATGGAAAATTCTTCTTCCTCCCCTCCATGCTTACCTCACTGGGCTCTGACCGTGCTGTTCACTGAGCTCACTGCTTCTGTCGGCCCACATAAACACTGCCCTGGGGTCCACACACATGCCTACCAGGCCAGTGGGATGATCCGGGCAAGATTTACCTCCTTGCCTCTTGAATTACATCTTCTTCTTCACTGGCGGGACACTCCGTGCTCTGGGGCACTAAGGCCAGTGTGGGTCAGGAAACAGCTGCAGCTGTGAGATTCCACACGCAGGCCAGAGGACGTGCAAATGGCTCCTGGGGAGATTGGCTTGGCCCGTGAGAACCAAGGGTGGCTCTGGGATATGGTTCAGATCTACAGCACTCTTACACGGAACAGGACTGGCTGCTTTGGACCGTCCAAGGTGGTCTCCTTGCCTGGCCCCTGGGCTGCGCAGAGCAGAGGAACGGTGACCCCTCCCCTGAAGTGCCAGCTGGAGGAAGTGCACCTCTGTGATACTGCTTTTATGTATTAGAAGCCTAGTCCTGAGCCATTAAAGGAGGATCGGTTCTGGCTTACAGTTCAAGGGGTTCAGTCCTAGCGGGGATGGATAGCATCAGGTGACGAGCCGGGAGGGAGGCCGGCTGGTCACTTCGCATCAGCAGGCAGGGATCAAAGAGTGAACCTATAGAGAGCCAGGGCTAGCAAGCCTCACAGCTGGTCCCCAGGGACCCACTTCCTCCAACGAGCTCCACCTCCCAAAGGTACCGCAACCTTCCCTAACAGCGCCACCAGCTGAGGACCAAGCTTTGAAACACGTGAACCCCTGGGGGACATTTCCCACCCAAACAGCACCCTGAAGCCACCAATCCTAAGTTATTCATCTTGCCTTGTCTTACCTCCCTCAAGAAACCCCAGTAAAAGCACTGGCCTCAACCTTCCCTTCACTCTGCCTGCTGGACACACGCTGTCCTTCCAGGCACGGTCCTACGTGGCCTGCGGTGCCTCTTGGGCCTAGGACTTGTGATCGTCTCAATTCTCTACTTGCTCCAGCAAGGTCACACCTGCTATGGGATGGTCTGTATGTCAAATGTGTTGCTCTGATTGGTCAATAAATAAAACACTGATTGGCTAGTAGCCATGCAGCAAGTATAGGCGGGACTAACAGAGAGGAGAATTGAGAGAACAGGAAGGCAGAGGGAGACACTGCCAGCTGCCGCCATGACAAGCAGCATGTGAAGATGCCGGTAAGCCACAAGCCACGTGGCAAGGTATAGATTTATAGAAATGGATTAATTTAAGATGTAAGAACTAGATAGCTAGAAGCCTGAGCCATTAGGCCAAACAGTTTAAATAATATAAGCGTCTGTGTGTTTATTTTATAAGTGGGCTGTCGGATGGTTGGGGCTTGGCGGGACCTGGAGAGAAAATTCTCCAGCTACACACACCTCTAAACCTCTCCAAACAGCACCACCAGCTGAGGAGCAAGTGTGCCAATGGCCAAGCCTGGGGGACCGTTCCCCATTGAAACCACTGAAGCCTCTACATTGTACGCCATGCATCTGTTGGCTTAGCTATCTCTTCCGGCTTCTTTGAAGATATTCTCACCAAGTGGCCAATTGCTTAGAGGCCCATCCCACAGTGCCTCTTGGAGAGGAGGAAACAAACTACTTCTGGATATGAATTCTCCTTTCCTTCACCCACTGGGGATCTGTGCAAGTGAAGCTGGATTTAGCTTCCTACTTATCCATATGCTGTCTGTTATTTTCAAGTAGACTGTCACTTATTTTATGGATTTCCAAAGGTCTTCCTCTCTTTCCATCTCTGGGACACAGTCTATTTTTCCTTATTCTGATGTTCTCCTTTCCTGGGTCACACAGATGCCATTTCTAGCTCACCATCTTATGCAGGAGGCTCTGGAAATATTTTTCATCATGACCACCGCCCTGGCAATGTCGATTGCAAGGTCCTTCTCCATCCACCAAGTTATAATCATAAACTTTCTTCTTCTTCCAGCCCATTTACAATTTCATGGTTATACTTTAAAGTGAAATTTATTTCAATTATTTTCCCCCTTAAATCTAATCTGTCTTTATTCTCTAGACTCGGTGACTCTGTAAGCTGAGCATGATCTAAGTTGGTAATGGATATATAAAACAAAATCTGTCAGTCTCTTTGCCCTTCCATGATCTTATCTAAAACATGAAAACTTACAATGTTCTCTGGGAGCTGGAGAAACCACTCAGCAGTTAGAGCACTGGCTGCTCTTGCAGAGCCTAGATTCAATTATCAGCATCCACATGGTGGTTCACAACCATCAGTAACTCCAGATCCAGTGGATCCAGCGCCCTCTACTGGCCTCTGTGTGCAATGCACACATGCTGCCCATACACACATGCAGGCAAACACACATAAAATAAATAAATCTTTAAAATAAATGTCCTCTGTTAAAAAAGAAAATACTGTGGGTAGACAGGTCTTGAAAAGCATCTGCTATGGTAATGTACACAATTGTGAGCAAATCTGGCTTTGGGGTGTGAAGAGTGAGACTCGAGGGGTAAGATCAGGGTGTTTCTCCTAAGGGTTTGAGAGGAAGTGAGAATGTCCAGCAGGCAGCCTCCTTCACTCTGTGGTGCTGATAAGCTCATTAAAGCTCCTAAATGAAATACAGGAAATAGCTGGGATCATACAGGACAAACACACACTTTCAGGGACACTTTATACTGTCGGCCTACCACAAAACGGATTGTTTTTATACCGTTAAAAATAAAACCAAATGTTTATAACTTTAAAAACAGTTACTAACAATTAGATATTTCAGCAGGAAACCTTATATTTTCTAAGTTGTTTTGATTCTCTGGAAGTCGGTTGCCCAATTTGTTATTTTAACACAGCAACTCTGCTTCTGTGGAACAATATCTGTGAACTTTTATCCTGTTAGTTTCTTTAATCAAAAAAGTGCAGATGGGGCCGGAGAAGCCCAGCACCAAAGAACACTTACTCATCTTACCTCTGTAAGTTCTGGGTCTGCTTCTAGTCACCGACATGGCAGCTCAGAGCCACCTGTGGTCCAGTTCCAGAGGAATCCAGTGCCCTTTGCTGACCTCTGCATCCATGTGGTACACATACATGGTTACAGACAAACAAACAATAAAATGAAAAATAATAATCTTTTTTTTAAAAAAAAGTAAATAAATGGAAAAGGACAGAAAAATAAAGATCCCAAGTGCTAGGCTCCACCTAGATGTTCTTGGCCCTGCTTAGACACATGAGGCTTTGCCAGGGTGGGGGTCCGGGGGTTACTGAGAGCTGATCGACTCCCACCATCCTGCCTCTGCTTTGCTCCTGAATGTCGATGGCTCAGTCCACTGATGAGTGACAAGACTCATGTTCCAGGATGACAGAAATCACCCAAGGGCAAGCATCGCAAGCTTATGAGTGGAGTTAAGAAATTGTTTTTAAAATGTCTGAACATTGGCCAAGAACTTGCTGAATAATTCACAGTCATCATCTCGTTCAAAGTTTGTTCAAGGGCCTGAGGGACATCAGCAGAAGCCTGAGCCATTAGGAAACAGTGTCCAAGGAGGTGAGCTAAGCCTCCCCTGTTTTCTCAGATGAAAGTTGGTAAGTCTCGATGAGAGACAGAGAGGCAGGCTCCATCCTTCCGTGCACCTGCGGTCACAGTAGGATTTTTTGATTCTCTAGAACATACCGTGTGTTCCTCATTTTCCTCTTTCTCTCTGTACTGCTGATGCTCCAGAAGACACGTTTTGATATATTTTAGCTGCAGCAGGAAATAAGTGTGACAGCGCCTTTTTAATGAGCCCAAGTTTGTCCTACTTACGTAAAAAGAAGAAAATAAATAATACTTTCCACTTCCTATGAGCTTGGCTCTATTCGGGTCAATAGGATCAGCTTTCCAATGAGGAGATGAAGTAATTTGCCTGAATGGTCAGCAGTCAGGGTTAAAACTCTGTTTGGTCTCACTCTAAAGTTCTTGCTTTTTCCATTCTCAGGGATGGCGCTGCCAAACTTAATCTCCAAAACATACCCAAAGTACGCCCCTCTCTGCTTCTATGCAGGTCAGAGCTAAAGGAAAGAAAACATCAGTGGGTTGTTGGCTTGTTTTTTAAATCTTAAAATCATTTCCTCCAGCGGCCCATGAGTCTAACTTTCCAAGTCCCTGTTGGATAGAGGGCAAGTTGCTTGGCCGGGTCTTTGCTGGCTTGTCTACCCCATGTCTAGGGAAGCTCTTCGGACTCCTCCCTGGTTGCTTGGTCTCCAGTTCTTCTCACCTGACGTCTCCCTGCCACTTTTCCTGACTCAACAGTCGGACATCTAATCGGCATATTGCCTTCATCTGAGAAGTATGAACTTTTGATATAACAGATACCGAGAGAGTAAAATTCCGCTCTTAACGGTTCCCGGAGATAGAAAAGGTTGGCCACCTGAACACACTGTAGAGACTCTGACTTCAATATGCAGCCTGTGCTGAGCACACCCAACATGAAACAAGCGTAGGCTCTCTACCCCGAAGGGGAGCCAGGCAGAAACTGTAGACACACGAGACAGAAAAGGAATTTTGAAACCCAGGGATCCTCCCTAGCAAGTCACGGCAAGATTTTTAAATACAAATAATCCTTTCACTTTAAAAGAAACACAAGGACATTGAAGATATTGACAGTTCTCCTCTTTTACAGTCCACATCCTGGCCTAAAGGGCATTGGGTTTTCGGCACTTGGACTCGTGCCTAGCCCACAGCAGACATTTGGTAAATATTTGCTGGGGGGGAAAATGAATGAATACTTGTCATAGTCTATTTCCTGTTGCAGCGCCACCCCACCACAG